>CBVK0102104365.1:0-15211 GCA_900067695.1 Picea abies
ACAAAAGGCTAATCTGGTGCCCACGACGATTACCACGTGCCTGGCACCTAGGCCACTAGTGGAAATGCCTCCTGATGCTACAAAAGCATCAACAATATCCACTTTCCCAACGTGTCTGTGTTCCAAAAACTTATCCAACATAGATAAAAATCCTTTTGACCCATTGTTCTTCTAAAGTTCACTTGATTATCCCAAGAGTCTAACCTAAATATAGGTTGTAACCCAGCCATGGCTCTCATTTCATGTTTCTGAACAATTTTTTATTTCATGATTACACTGCATTAATGGGGATTAGTATCAAATGGATGCATCACAATCCTTTTGGCCCACTAGTTCTCTGCAGTTCACTAGGTTCTCCCAAGCATTCTGTTATAGTTCAAGTTCAGTTCTACATGTGGCTATAACTCAGTTCTAATAGTGCTGATGCAAGGTGCATATCTACATGTGGCTATAACTCAGTTCTAATAGTGCTGATGCAAGGTGCATATTAGGGTAGATTCATCGATTTGTTTGTAATAGTGAACCCCACTAAAATACATTGTAATTATATCTCTACATGTGGCTATAACTCAGTTCTAATAGTGCTGATGCAAGGTGCATATTAGGGTAGATTCATCGATTTGTTTGTAATAGTGAACCCCACTAAAATACATTGTAATTATATCTCTTGTCGTATTTCATTCCTGCTCAAGGCCTTTCCAGCTCTATATTTGATTTTGTACAATGCACTATTTGTACATCTTCCAATCTTATCATTATTTGTTTGTGGCTTAGGCTGATGTTTTACGTCCTGTGGATAACCTCTCTGGATGACCTACTACTTATTTATCTTTATAGTATGCTGCTAATCCACTGAATATGAAAGAGGAGAGTTGAATGAAAGAGGAATAACTGAAAACACGACCAGTGGTAAAGATTTATATTGCTCAAGCATTGCCAATACCAGGTCACAAGGTGATGAAAATCATTCCATTCAAGTCAAAAAAGCTTATAATGGAAGCTTAATAATTAAGCATACCAATCCTACTGATGATGCAGGTAAGAAATTGTCCCACCATTCATCCTGTAAAGAGAGAAATTCTAGAAACCAGATAATCTATTGTATGAGGTATTAAGAAAAGGAATCCCTTCACTTTGCAGGTATACTTTTACTGAGGAGATGTAAAAGCTGGATGATCAGGTAACATACACAAACTTCCATTTTGGAGGTAGGTTTTAACTGGCAAAAGATGTAAATGAATGAGTTGAATGAAAAAATGGTTGAAAACATGATCGGTGGTAAAGATTATAAATTGCTCAAGTATTGCCAATCCCAGGTCACAAAGTGATGAAATTGTCGTATTCAAGTCAAAAAAGCTTATAATGGAAGCTTAATAATCAAGCATAGCAATCCTACTGATTATTAAGGTCAGAAATTGTTGCACTATTCATCCTGTAAAGAGAAATTCTAAAAACCACATAATCTATTGTTTGAGGTATTGACTATTAAGAAAAAGAAACCCTCCATTTTACAAGTATGCTTTTACCGGAGATGTAAAAACTGCATAATCAGGTAACATACACATACTTCCATTTTAGAGGTAAGTTTAAACGGGCAAAAGATGTAAATGAAGGATGATAAGATGGCATATACAAGTTATGCATTTTCTTATTATCAAGGTGAAAAAGAATTATGCATACCCAAAAACCCAAAGCGAAACTGCAAGAAGCATTGTTCCAAGCATAGCCCATTCATTTCTTGACACAGGTCCCATTTCCTCCAGTCTTTTTGCTGCCAAGGCAGGTGCCTCTGGAGTATCTTTGATTTCTGGGGGATAGATCTTATACATGAGATAAGGCATTGCCAGAAGAGCAATAATAGCTGGCAAACTTGCAACCTTAAACCAAGAAACCCATGGGCTTCCAACTACGACCCCTAATTCCTCTGCCAGTTTAAGGCATAAAAGATTCTGTGCCGCTGCAGTTAGGAAAAGGGCACTGGAGTTGCTACTTGCCTGAAATAAGAGCACGGAGAATGTAAAGCAAGCCCAAGATTTAAAATAAAAGCACCATGCTAAAAAAACTGCCTTGACAGACAATGCAACACTTCCCCACATCTTTTGAAAACACTTTGATCACAAAGCTCTGTCTAGATGAATACAAAAGTTAGTAGAGAATCAAGGAATTAATAACAAAGCATATATTTAACCATGGAAAAATAATAATGGAACAAGAAAGACAAGAGGAGCATATAGTTATTTATTTCCTTAATGCAAGCCATATTGACAAATGAAAAAATTTGGGTTTAGTTATGGGCCATCAATCAACTTGTTCTACAGTTCAGCCATGTATTAGCTGAATAAGAACTAAACATATTATAATGGGCTAGTCAATCGAAGAAAGAAGCTAAAGAAAACAGCTTTGAAAAGTTTGAGATCACAACTTCAATAAAATTAGCTCATTACGGACTCAGGACATTTACTGCTTGTAGACTAGTCACTAGTGTTTCACTGAGTTTCCATGCCATTTGTAAATGTAAATAACCCAGGGCCACAAGTGCTCACACTCTAGACTGGTTAACCTAAAATGAGTTAATAAGTTATTTTTCTGCTATTGCTGTTCTTGGGTCCAAATGGGGACAAATCAATGTTATCAGAACCATACTAGAATCGGCAGAACTGGCCGGTTGGAATGGTTTGGTTTCTGGTCAGAACCAGCCTCTCAAACTGGAATTGACCTATTTTGTTCTGAACTGGCCGGTTTAGCCAATGTTATACCAGTACGTCTCCTTTCCCCAAAAAAAACAAAAATAAAAATTAGAAAAAAACAAAAACCCTACAATTACCCTAAAACCTAATTTTGATCTGTTTAATGATGCTCCCCTCTAGCATGTGCCATGGATGGACTTATCATGAATGACTTGCAGCCGTTTCCACTGCCACAACATACAGGTATTGGTGTTGGACCTTCAAGGGAATCGAGTCAAGATATCAAGCATACCCATGCAGAGAATATAGAGGATCTAGATTCAAGTGAGTATGTAGTTTGATTTGATTTCAAGCTATAGTATGATTATTTTTGGACTCTACGAGCCATTTAGAACCTCACTACTAATGTATTTGGTTCAGATATGTATTGCACTCCGTACCATTTTGCTATATTCACCCTTACAATGCTCTATATACATGAGAAAACTTTGCTTATTTGGTGTCTAATGGTTTGGATTTTTTAGTATTTGGTTCAGATATGTATTGCACTCCGTACCATTTTGCTATATTCACCCTTACAATGCTCTATATACATGAGAAAACTTTGCTTATTTGGTGTCTAATGGTTTGGATTTTTATATACATGAGAAAACTTTGCTTATTTGGTGTCTAATGGTTTGGATTTTTATTGATGTAAATGAATTTATATTTTTAATCAAAATTTGGATATTTTATATATTCTTTGGTCAACCAATTCTTTTACTGGTTCCAGTCCAGCTACGATTTTTGATGTCAACCGGTTCAATTACTGGTTAGGTTCTGATACATAAGGAATACATGAGCATTGCATAATTATATAAAACATTTATGATTTCAACTATGTTTTCCATCTGTAAGGGCATCGGAATTTGTGTTAGGTAGAAATACCTAAAACATGCATTTAAAAAATAAGCCATATTTTTAAGTTACAACATCAAAAAAGGGCACAACAGATCACCATTCCTTTCATTAAATATCCTTTCATTAAATAGCAAGAAACAAATTAAGGAATAATTCTGTAATTATATGTAAAAAAAGGCAAAGCTTTGTTTTGAAACTTTGTAAATGTTTGACACAATGATTAATAGATTAACATCTTGCATTAAATGTCCGGAAGATGAGAGGACATGTACATCAATTAGCAGCATACATCGCATACCCATATGAGAAAAGACATAAGAGATCAACAGTGCTACCAAAAGAAGCATTGCTCATTCCAAAATTGAGATTTTTCCCATTTGGTTTATAATTTTCATTTTTCTCATTACCTAGAAGTGTTGCGCTGCAAGACTCCTCTCAAACCGTCCTTTGACATGGTTTCAATAAAAAATATTCCGAGTCTTTATACTGACTTTCTGTAAGGGTTGAGAATGCCAATAATAAATCCAGACAAAGAGAATAAATATCCCAATGTAATTATGCCAATAATAAATCCAGACAAAGAGAATAAATATCCCAATGTAATTTCTAAGTTCAGTTAAACTGACACAATTCTTTTTTCTGCTTAAATTGCATGCCTGAACTTTCATGATTGTTACACTGGCATTAGGAGCATTCAACTTGCATCAGAAATTTGTGCAAGGGACAGACTTCAGTTCATGTTGGTGGCACTGGCCAACTTTTGGCTTAGATTTTATATGTAGAGTGTATGGCTTGTTAACAGCTTCAAACTGATGACAATGGTTTAAAAGGCACATCAGATAAATGATAATAGCTTTCTGCAAATCTATTAGATTTCCAGGTGGCACCTAGGCTTAAGGATATGTGCAATTGACATATTGGACAAACAAGCATATGAAAAAGCTCTTGGCCGCAATGATCCAAAAATATTCTTATCATTGTAAATAATAATAAGACATTAGGAAAATAAAGGTGTTAATAGTTGAACACCTAATTAAGCTATGAGGTAGTTTTCGGACGTTATGTCATGTAGGGTTTTAGATAGCCTATTTAGTTGTATATGAGGATGATGGCTCCTAGCCCTCATAATATCCATTGTACATTTTTCTTCATATCAATAAAAGGGAGCTCTGCTGGCATTCTTGCACCCTGAGTTTCCTAACATTGGTATCAGTGCAAGATTAATCAAAGGATCCCCGTGAATTGGAATTAGTTGAAGAAGGCTCTACCTCAACAACAACACAAATGATAGATAAGTATAACAATACTTGTATTTGGGGCTCAGGGCTGTAGGTGGATTGGCAAAGCCACCCTCCTCCAGTCCTTTGGACTCCGGGAGGTCTCAGGTTCAAGTCCAAATGTTTGACTGAGTGGTTCAGATGCGCTAGCTGGGGATTTTCAGCATGGTGGCCGGGCCAGATAGCTGCAAGAGGGCCCTCGATCTGCTGAATGGTACGGCCCCCCAAGTGGCAGCCGGCAGGTAATTTATAACTGCCCAGAGAATGTAGACCAAAGCAATTGTGGAGGTTGAATCTGTCCAGGGAAAAAAAAAACAATACTTGTATTTGAAATATTGGTTTCACATGGTTGTGTTGATTAAACACTGAAGAAGATTGTCTTCTGATATCAGAGTATGGTTTGTTCAATTTTTTCGTGGATTGATTAGGGTATTAGAATTATATAGTACACACTCTTCCAGTTGTAGCTGCCTTTTACTCAGAAATTATTGCACGTAGATTTCAACAACAGGTGCACAAAATAAACAAATGATCAGTTGGTTTTGGTTCTAGCTTCTATTTTGAAATACTAGATTGAATAAAGGATGGACAGAGCCATATAGAATCTACGTTTGGAACATATTCTACATTGAATCTTATGTTAACTATTTTGTGAGATAGACAGAACCATATAGAATCGATGTCTGAAATAGATTCTACATTGAATCTTACTTTAAATATTTGTTGACATTTGAAAGATTTTGGAAAATTCTCACTTGTAACATGAAGACATAAGAGGTGATATCCATCTGTAAGCATATTACTAAGGCAGAGGTGAAGCAATATCCTTATTTGCGGTGGTGAAAACATTGTTTGCTGATGAAAAGACTGATCAGATCGTGGATTACTGATGGAAACGCTGTATGCTGCTGAAATGATGGATCACAGTGAAAAGAAAATTTGAGTTTTAAAGACAACAAAGGGCAACAGATTTGACATTTCTGATCACTGTATAAATATAATCAAAGTTGAGCTTGAGACCCTGATGAATTTTGGCCTGCACAATTGATATATGCACCCAGGAGTCTTTACTTGTATAGAGATGCTTATCTGCTGGATCACTATTGATTGCAACGATTTTACGCCAAATGTTTCTTTGGTGAATCATCCTTCTGTCTGAGCAAAATGGAGGCTGAATTGGTTTCACTTTCAGACCATGAGTCCTTGGGCAGTGTGTGAGAGCACTGAAGCACACAGATCACCACATTAACATTCAAAGTCTGTTATAATTGGATCCAACAGAAATATAAGAGCCACATAATTTGGGTGCATATGTCTATGGTGTGATTTCAAGGGCAGCAATTGGTACTTAAATCTTGAAAATGAACTGAACAATACCTGTATTGGAGTTCTATTCATAAGAACCCTTGGCATCTGATATGGATGCTGATATTCTTGCTTTCTCTTTTAAGTATATATCAGTTGTGCTAAATAACGTTTGTTGAGTTATTGTGATATTATATTTCTCATCGTTCAAAAGTGGGTCTAAAAATGATGACAACTTGGATGACGGATCAACAAGTTTGGCACTTGTACCAATCATAGTATTCTAGTATGATTGCGTACTATTTGAATCTGGCTTTTGTTGCATAATTCAAGTTGGTGTGGGTAGTGTTTTCACTGTCACAACGGCATTGAAGCTATAATGATTGTTCCATGAAAGACACATGTGCTACAGTTTAGAGTTTTGTGCAATTTTTGCTTGTACCTTAGTTGGTACCTTAGTCGGTTATCCTTTTATAAGAGAGTTTGTTATCCTTTTATAAGAGAGCTACAAAGAAAGATTTTTTGTTTTCTTAGAGTCCATTTTTTTGGTAGGAGTCATAAGAAATTTGTCAATAATTTTTCGATAGTTTCCAAGATTTGGGTTACAATAGTTTTGAGCCTGCTTGTGGATTCAGCATGAGCAATAGTGTTTTGGACTACCCCTTTCAATTTCCATGGGGGGTAATCTATGATTAGATGGTTTTGATACTTCCCTAGCTCTCCTCTGACAAGGGGGGAAAACATTAATCGGCTTTTGAGCTAAGGATTTCTCAACACTTGTGTTGTTACCAAGTGTTCACTAGCATACAAGTTTTTTGGATGGTTCTCAAGTTCACCAGAATGGTCCAATTTTGGGTCACGGGGTATGGCATATAGTAGTCATCTTACAAGTTTTGGTGTTGACAGGCTGCTTCGTGCAGTGGTTGACATGGTTGGGATGTCGTGTACATGTTCTAGACACTTTTCAGGGTTGGATTTCTTTCGAAGGAAGCACTGCAGTTTTGAGCTGGATGTATGGCGGGAGGATTTACACTCACACATCATGGGATCAGAGAACAAGACATGGAAAGAGATTCAACAATGCTTCACCTGCTTTAGCACCTTTCCTGGACACTTTTTAGATCAAGGGAGGGATTGTTGGCCACAGTGATCCAAAAAGGTTTAAATTCGAAAAATAAAGATCTTAATAGTTTAACACCTAATTAAGTTATGAGGTAATTTAGGTAATAATGTCGAACAAATGACCACCAAAGTAAGCCACTGTCACTAAAAAGAGTACATCAAACATAAAAGTGCAATGTGGGCCCTTACAATATTCATTGTATATCTTTTTTTATTTTAATAAAAAAGCCCTCTATTGTCATTCTCGCACATTAGTTTCCAAACATTGCAAAGTAGAGGTACACGTGATCACTCCCTGTTAAGGCAAAGGTGGTGTTACTTCAGCTTGTTTCATTTAGTGCATGCAAGGAGAAAATAGATGGGTTAGACAATGACATTCAAATTTCACACACGTGTGCAACTCTGAGTAGGTCCAGTGCATGAGATTCTGGCCAATCGAATTCATGGGTCTTATTGCAGAGCATATGTGATCCAAGCAACAAATCTGTTCCAACGTAATTTTATTTTTTTTTGGTTAATCTGTGAGATATTCTTGAGCAGGCTTGGCCCAGAGCAATAGATCCTTCCAGAATGTAAGATGAATAAACAGGCCTTCAGGTTAGATTCTAACAGCACTTGGATTAAGGCAGGAGCTAGTGTCCCGGAAGGATTTGTGTTGCGGTCTTTAGTTCACAGCAGTGAACACCCATTTGAAACCTTAGTTCCCAGATTTGCAAAGCTTAAGGGACTCCTGCGAAATATCCAAAGCTAAAGGTGTTGCTTAAAAGAAGCTACTTTATCAATTGTGGCACAACCTGTTTAAGGTTCTTCAAAGGTTTTTCCTTCATGCAGGATTTTTGGAGGTAACAAGTTATGCTCTGATCCCTTTAGATCATGATGGAACCTCTGCCCTTCGCTCAAGATGATGGCTCTCTTCGTTCTTAGTCTGATAAATACATTATCATTAAGAAAGCATCCTTAATCCTTGTTATTTACCTTGGACAAGAGGCTTAGGAACATGTGGAGTTCTCTTTAGTTCAATAGACTCTATGCTCATGATTTTGCTATTGTGGATTTCGACTCTGCAAAAGGCGAGGAGAGCATCCTCCACTCTGGCCCTTGGGTCATAAGGTGTGTTGGTTTGTGCATGAAACCTTAGTACTTTTCCTTCCACCCCTCTAATTATCTTTCTTCAATGCCAATGTGGGTTAAACTTCCCAACCTGTGATTGTAGTTTTAGGGATTGGAGTCCATGGCATCCATTGAAACACTCTGGGGAAGCTTTATTTCAACTCCTCGTAAACTTACAAAAAGCACATCACTACCTATGCAAGGTTGTGCATTGAAATGGACCTCACGAAAGGTCTGCCTAAAGAAATATGGTCAAAGGTGCATAATTTTGTTAAGATATTTAAACAATAGGAGTTAAGAGTGCTTTTGTACTTTACTAATCTAATGGTCACATTCATGAGTGATTTGACAGTTCAAACATCTCCTTGATCCTAATAACATTTGATCTATGGCTTAGCACCCAATTGGTCCATAATCTCTATTAAAAGAGCATAGAGGGTCATTTGTTGATGATCGTTATTGAGAGATGTTCATGTAATCTGTTCATTTTTGCATTAATATATTGTCTCAAGCAGTCATGTTGGCTAGAGTCGTGGATTTTTTCCCTCTTTGAGGATTATAACCATGTAAAATACCAGTGCAATGATCTTTGATCAATGTGCATGAGCATTTGTCTTAAGGTGTTCGTCTGTGTGGATATACCCTAATTTTTGGACATGCTATCAAAGCTCTTTTAGTAGCTATGCTCCTTCATTGATCGAGATCTTGTTCAAATATTATCACATGCAAGAAAGGCAAGTTGTTTCTGTAGTTTTCCAAGCTTCTTTGGATGGATCTTTAGCTCCTAAGCTTTTTTAGACTAAGTGAACCACTCCATTATATTTGGGGCACCATTTTCAATTGGAAACCCTTTTCGTTTCAGTCAAAAAGGTCTCTAATTGCCCAATATATGAGCATTTCTCTCAAATATGAAGGTATAAAGTTCTATTTTTAAGTTTTTGACCATTTTCCGTGTTAATTTTTTATTTCAGTTTTTTGTTTATATTATCGAGTCGCTTCATTTCCAATCTGCGTATGCTCTTTGCCCTATGCCTTGTGCGATCTGGGCAAATCTAAAACAGAGAGGAAAAACTTTTTTGATATTTGTATGCTCTTCGCCCTAAGCCTTCTACAATCTTGGCAAATAAAAAACATAGAGGAAAGTCTTTTTCGATCCATGTACGCTCTTTGCCTTGCACCTTGAGCGATCTTGACAAATGAAAACCAAAAAGCAAAAATTGAATTTTCCAAGTAGACTAACCAAAATCTAACCCAAGCATATAAGGATATGAAAAAAAATTATCAACTTTTCCCAAAAATTTGCTTACTATGGTGTGTGGTGCATGAGGTTGTTTGCAAGGAAAAACAAAGGTTTTCGAGGTAAGCATACACTTCGAAAAGGCCAAGAGTATGTCCCTTTCTCTTTTGTAACATTTGATATAATTTTGTTATAGTTCACTCGGTTAAAAGATACTTTTTAGAAATGCAGGTCTTGAGTTTATGTCTTTCTTTTTCTAAATTACTTTTTGTAAAAGTACATGCAACTTAATTTATAAAGTAACTTTATTGTAAAGTGCATCTCGCTTAAATTATAGAACTGAATCACTTAAATCATAAGGTAACTCTATTGTTCTTCTTTTCTAAAAGTAATTTTATTGTAAAGTGAACCTCACTTATGTTATCAAAACGAGTCGCTTGAGTTGTAAAAGTAACTTATTTGTAAAAGTGAACTATAAGACAAAGTTAGAGGAGAGCAAAATTTTTTACTTTTCACAACTCAACCATCTCATTGTGCACCCATTGCCACCTCCACTTGCCACGTGGCACTTTGGTTGACATTTTAACATGTTATGCCTTTCTTCAAACAAGCACAACTTTCATAGTGTGCAGGTTTTCACAAATCGCCATAGTATTGTGTTAGACTTATGGATGTAAACTGTGTGTGGAGTTTATGAAAAGTCCGACGTTTGGAGTGGACACTCCACCCATCATTAGGGACCATTGAGGAGTTTATGAAACGTCTGACGTTTCGAGTGGACACTCCACCCATCATCAGGGACCATTGATAGTACACACAGTTTACATCCAGAAGTCTAACACAAAGCACAACTTTGTCATCCAGAGTCCGTTTTCAATGTTGTTTTTTAAAATGCTTGTATTTTCAAGCCCTTTATATTTGAGTCATCAATTTCTAGTTTTAAAGTCATATTACTTCTAGATTGTCATATGGGTAGTTCAAGTGAGATCCCACTTACAAAAACAAATTATTTCACTTGGAAATCTAGTATGGAGGAATTACTGAGAAGGGAATTTACCAAGTCACCTTGGGAACAAAAGTTGTCCCCAAAGATGCATTAAAGAGAACTAAATGGAACAACCAAAACAACTCACAATATGGACTCATCGAGATGTCCATCTCAAATGAATTCAAGTTTCATCTTCAAGGGATTGAAACTCCTGATGTTGCTTTGACAAAGATGAAGTTGGAAACTGTGTTTGGTACACACAAGCATATCCGAACACAACAAAAATTAGTTGAGTGCTTTGAATCCTAATGATTTTAGTTGCATTGAAGATTTTATTTCTAAGTTCAAAACACTTAGACTCTTACTTCTAGAGTGTCAAGTCAAGAAAGAAGATGATCAGCTAATATTTGTGATTCTCTCTAAACTTGGACTTGCCTATTCTATGTGTATCCATCTTTCACTCTACTAGAAAAGGCCTTTATTAGTCAAGGTACTACTTGCAAAATGTCCTCTTTTGAATCATTTTGTGATTCTCTAATTAGAGAGCAAGATAAGCTCTTGCACCTAGGATTGGTTAGCACTATAGGTACATCTAACAAAGCCTTAGTGGTTCAAGAACATCAAGGACCCAAGCATTCAAAGAAGCAACATCCTCGCAACAACAAACAAAACCCTCTCAACCAACTCCTACTCCCAATGGTGATAAAGGAGCCAAGTCAAAAGGCAAGAAGACTGAGACACATTGTAATTTTTGTGAGCGAGATGGTTATATGAATTCTAAAGGTTTCAAGAAGATGGAAGCCTTAGAAGCAACAATGAAGAAGAACATCAATCTAGATCTTTCTTCTTCAACTCTTCTTAAACATCTTCTTCTCATGGAATGCTCTTTCTACCTCTAATTCTTTCAATACAACATCTACTTCTTTAAATGAGTGACTTATTGATTTTGGAGCATCTTATCGTATGGCTAATAAGGATAAAGACATATTTTATGCTCTTAATGAATGTAACACCAAACAAATATTTGTTGGTGATGACAAATCTCTAAGTGTTTTAGGGTCTGGAAAAGTTCATCTAGATGATGGCCATTTAAATGATGTGTTCCAAATCATTTCTGCAACCTTCTATCAATGTATCAAATCTTTCATTCTGGTGAAGACAAAACCATAGAATTTTCACCTCACCAAGTTATAATCAAGGATTTAAAGGGTCCCAAGCAAATTGTTAATGACCAAGTTGTACAGATTTGACAACTTTAGGTCAACATTTCTCCCCTCAATTTTTATTGCTCATATCAACAAACATGAGCAGACTTTGGCATGAGCGTTCTGGTCATCTAAATTATCACTCATTGCAGCAACTATGTAAACAAAATATGGTGAATGGTCGTCCTCTCATTTCTTCTAGAGATGGTGTTTGTTCTGAATGGGTTCTCGACAAACATCATCTGGACAATTTTGACAAAAGAGCCACTTGGCACACATCGACCCCCTTATAGCTTGAGCATAGAGATTTGTGTGGTCCACTTCCTTATATTTCTTTCTCTGGGTTTAAGTATTTCTTAACATTCACTAATGACTTCTCCATATGCACTTGTATTTACTTCTTAAAACTTTAGAGCAAAGCTTTCGACAAGTTTTCCTTTAAGGCCTTTGTACAAAAACAATATGGACATCAACTTCAAAAGCTACGAACGGAGGATGGGGTGAACATGTCAACACAAAGTTCAGCACTTACTATACTAGAAAGGGTATCCAAATGCAACACACTGTCACATACACACCACAACAAAATGGTTTTGTCGAAAGAGAGAATCGCACATTAAAGGAAATGGCTAATTGTATTCTCCAATCTAGGGAACTAAGTACTCATTTTTGGGAAGAAACTATCAATAGTGCAA
This sequence comes from Picea abies, assembly GCA_900067695.1. Lineage (NCBI taxonomy): Eukaryota > Viridiplantae > Streptophyta > Pinopsida > Pinales > Pinaceae > Picea > Picea abies. Next base: position 12,527 of record CBVK0102104365.1, read on the forward strand.
ATTGTATAGTTAAACACACTCCCACTAAGGCTTTAAAAAATATAACCACGAAGAAACATGGGGTAAAGAAAACCAAATGTAAGCCACTTTCATGTGTTCAACAATGAAGCATGGGCACACATTCCTAATGAGAAAAGGAAAGACTTACAACCTAAAAGTGAGAAGTGCAATTTTATTGGTTATTTAGAGGATGTAAAAGGTTATTGACTTCTTGTACCTAATATAAGAGTAGTCACTATTAGAAGAGATTTTAAGCTTGATAAATGTCTCTTGGCCTATGTGACCTGGCATCTATGCCATCTTTTTCTTCTTATAATCCTTCTACTTCTATTACAGATCATTTTTCTTTTTCTTCAGATGATGACAATGACGATGAAAACATCGCTTTGCCTGCTTAGCCCTATCCTCTGGATGATTCTATTGAATCTAAACTTGCACCAGCGCCACTGCTTCCTCAATGGGTCAATACAACAAGATAAGTTGTCAGTGATCCTTATGATCAACGTCAAACACATTCATAGTTCTAGTGAGTCTCATCTCTTTTGGCTCAAGTTTCAAAAACTCGTGACCCAAAAACAATTGCAAAAGCTTCTATCCATCCAACATGGGATGCAACGATGTATGAAGAATTTTGTTCCTTGCTAGAAAATAATACTTGGGATCCAGTCCCTCTTCCAAAAGGAAGAAAACTTGTTAGATGCAAATGGGTTTAGAGGACTAAGTATGCCACAGATAGTAGTGTCGACAAACAGAAGACCCAATTAGTTGCCAAAGGATTTTCACAGGTAGAAAGTATTGACCACAAATCATAGTGTCGACAAACACAAGACCTAATTAGTTGCTAAAGGACTTTCGCAGGTAGAAAGTATTGACTGCAATGAAACCTTTGCCCTCATTGCAAAAATGAATTCCATCCTCCTTATTCTTGCCCTTATTGCTTCATCTCAATGGGAGGTCCATCAAATGGTTATCAAATCTACCTTCTTGGATGGTGATTTGCAAGAAGAGATTTGTATGGAACAACCTTTTGGATTTGCTCAAAGTGACTCCAACCTTGTCTATGGCCTCTAGAAATCCCTCTATGGCCTCAATAGCTCCATCGGCTTAATATGAAAAAAATGACCAATTCCTTCTTGACTCTAGATTTTCTCAATACCACTATGACCCCTGGTCCCTATACTAAGCGAAAAGGTGATCATCTTCTCATACTTGTACTTTATGTTGATGACCTTATACTCACTAATGGCGACCCCAAATTTATAACCCATGTGAAAACCAACCTTTAAGAGGAATTTTGAAATGAAAGACTTAAGACACTTGCATTTTTTCTTGGCCCCAAGTTTTGCAATACCAAGAAGGTATCTCTTTCCCGACCTAAGTATGCATGTGACCTTCTTTGTCATTTTCACATGGACGATTGTAAACTAGCCTCGTCTCTCTTTCAATCCACAGTAAAACTTTCTACCACCTACAACTCACCCGAAGTGAACACTACTTTGTACCGTTAGTTAGTTGGCAGCCTTTTGTATTTAACTCATACTCACCCTAACATCACCTTTGGTATTGGTCTCGCTGCCCAATATATGCAAGAAACCCAAGAGAGCCATTGGAAAACAACAAAGCAAATACTTCTCTATATCTGGGGTACAATTTAATTTGGCATACAATACAATTCAGGGGGAACTCAATTAGTCAATTTTACAGATTCTGATTAGGTCGGTGACCCTAATGATTAGAAGTCTGTTGCAGACTAAGTCACATGACATGTCCAAACCCCTCCACGTGTCACATGTCGCATGTCCGACGCGATTCGTGCAAATACGTGCAGAACACGAAGTTGCAACGTGTCACGTGCATGTGACACGTTGCAACTTCATGTCCGGCACGTGCCATTTATGTGTCACAAAAAAGGGACACGTGTCCCATAGAATTGAGAGCTCGCGGCCCATAAAAGTGATTTCTCACTTCATTTTTGCCTCATTCGTCCCACAGGTTGGAGCAGCAAGTGATTTATAGTGCAGGTAAAGGCTTTAGTGGAGTGTGAGAAGGGATTCCAAGTGCCAAGCAAATGGATTTGTCCACCATTCTTCTAGTTTTTTTCTAGAGCAACAATCCAAGAACTTTGCTACAGCAACCATGGCTCAATCATCAAGGGCGGTTGGAAGAGGGCAAAAGAAAGAGAGGGATTTGCCCACGAATGTTTCCCCCTCTCCTTCATTCTCAACAAGGTCAGCTAGTGTTCCATCAGTTGAAAGTGGGGCTGCAACAACAATTTTAAATGTTGAAAAACACATTGTTTTAGCAAGGCAACAAGCTCAAGATTCAAAGTATCCATTGTGGAAGTATGTCACAAGACATCAAGGGCCTAGGTCCAAGTTAAAGGGGGGACGTAATATTCTTTGGACGTGTAATTTTTGCAAGAATCAATTTACAGGCACCTACTTTCAAGTAAAGGGCCATTTGTTGGGCACACCTTTGTGGACTTGGACCATGTCAAGGAGTGAATGAATCCAAACAAAGGGAATTGGAAAGAGAGGCACGTGTTGGTGAAGGGATCGTGGCAGCAACATCTAGCAGACCCAAGAATGAGGATCCTCTTCCATTTTTAAGAAAATCACCTAACAATTACCCATTTGGGGGTGGGAGTGCAACAACAAAAAAGAGGCTTGCAATGGGTCCAATGGA
>CBVK0102104366.1:0-35056 GCA_900067695.1 Picea abies
TCCCTTGGATCTTAGGTTTCCCTTTTGTTGCCTAAAGAGGGGCAAATGGCCAAAGGAGGGGCGCATTGTTTCCATGAGGCTTTTGTTCATGAGAGGAGGAGCTTTGGAGCTTTGGAGATGAGACTTGTTGCATGAGGAGAGGAAGAGGAGGCCGCTTGCATCCAGTATTGGCAGCTTGGAGCAGCATTCTTCCTTATTTTATTGGAGAGATTCTTCAGCAGAGGAGGGCGCATGGCTTTGGCAGGCTGTTTGTCACCTGGAGGGATTTCTAGCCATCAGATTTCCTTGATGTCAGTTGCAGAGTGATCACAGCAGCAGGACAGTCATTCCTGTGGAGGGGATTTACTATCTGACATCTCAGTTGGATTCTGGAGCAGATCTGGCAGTTTCAGAGGGGGCGCACCATTCATTTGTGCATCTGGCAGTTTGAGCTTGGATATCTTCTTCATCCTGGAGTTGCTATTGTACCAGGTTCTTATTGTATTTTGTTTACTGTAAAAGATTATTGCTCTACCTCATATATACATCATATCTCAAAACTGGTTTTCCCCGGGGGGGTTTTATCCAGGGTCATGTGACCAAAAATACCTGTGTCTACACATGCATTTTAGTTGTTGTTAGAAGCTCTTATTTCTGTCCATATTTCAGCATATAAGATAGTTTAGGTGTGTTGTTATCAGTTGGAAAGCATGTATGTATTTTTTCCTAACATAAAACTACTTGCTAGAGCACCCAAACAGAAGATAACAACCATAACAAATCAGCAAAACAAAACTTATTGTTGGCTGTTATAAAACAGCAGAAAATTAAATTTGGGACAGCAGAAAACTTAGTCTTAGCTTGGTCAAAGACAGACCAAGAAGACAGTTGATAGGACCTGGAATTTCTACAACGCATGTGGAAGTGAGAGGAACACATGCAACTGCTAGTAATAAAACCAAGGTTGCCATGCATGAGTGACTTCCACTAGTCTAACTGAGTGTAACTAACTCTAAACTGAAGAGGAGCACCCTAGATTGTAGGGAATATTCTCTAAACTAGAGAATATTCTCATCTAAGGAAGTGTTCTCAACATTGGACTATAAAACTTAGGAAATAATTCTAGGTGAGTGTGTAATATCTCCAACAAGACAAGCCCATCCTAGGAGAGGTTTATGATAGGTGGGATTCCATGATTGAGTCTGTGAGGACCATTATTTTACATAATGAGTCCCCTGAGTATGGGACACCAACAAAGATCTTTTTCACCACCATACAGGATATTCTTATCAGTAGGTGGAATAAGAATTGCACACCTTTGCATTGCTTGGCTCACTCATTGAATCCCAAATACTATAGTAGTGAGTGGCTCAGTGGTGGGACTTCACGCAGATTCCCTACTCACGTGGATCATGAGCTTTCAAAAGGGAGGGAGGAAGCATTTAGACGCCTACATCAGGATAGAGCATCCTTTGATGAGGTGGAGGCGGGCTTTATAGATTTTTCCACTGCCAGCGAGAGATTTTCTAGCTATGATGTGCTCAGAGACAGGTGGACTAAGAATCCCCATGCTTAGTGGGCAACATGCCCTCCTGCTGCCCTCCTCTTCTGTAGTTAGCCATGAGGATCCTCTCTCAGGTTACTTCATCCTCTTGTTGTGAGAGGAATTGGAGCACATATAGGAATCTATATAGTTTGAAGAAGAGCAGTCACAGGCAGAGACAATGGTGTATGTGCACACCAACCTCCATCTTATTTACAGGCAGAGCGAGGAGTGGGTGAAGGGAAAGACAAAGATATGGATGTGTTTCCTAATGATATGGGTTTGGACAACAATGTTGAGTTGGCATTGGCTAACATGGATCTTTGGTGACCCAGTGCTAGAGCAGGTCACTTTTGAGGATGATATCCTCTTGAGTTCACGAGGTCATGCTCCACAGCAGCATATCCAGTTCCACAAATTGGATTGGATGATCATGTAGAGGAGTCGGAGATTGGAGGAGAAAGCAGTGGCAATGGCGTTGATTTTGACAGTCTCGTGCTATGGGATTCTTCATCTACGATTCGAGTATCTAGTTCTACCTTATTTTGTATTTGCCACTGGCATTCCCACCTATAGTAGCCTATAGGTTGTAGCAATGACTCATCAGTGTCTATGTAACACATATTTTGATGACTTAATGAGAAAATTGCAGTTTATAGTTTTGAATTTCTTGTGTGTTTCAATGTTTGTCATGATTTTAATATTTATAAATTATCATGATTCATTATTTATGTAACATGTTAGTAACTTAGTACTAGTTGTATGATTGAATTTGTATCATGTAAATATTTACAGTTTTAATTATTTCATTTTTGTTTGTGTAATTCATAATTTAATATATAGATAATTATGTATATATATTTTTAATATATATATAACGTGTCCTCTGTGTCCTATTTACGAGGGTCTCCATGCCTGTGTCAGATACTCATATTTATGTGTCTTTCGTGTCACGTGTCCCCGTGTCAGGTGACTTAGATTGCAAGTTATCTTCAACCTTGGTTTTGGACCTATCTCTTGGACTTGCAAGAAACAAAGTGCCCTTTCTCTTTCTTTCACAAAAGCAAAGTATTGAGCAACAATTCGTGCAAGTCAAGAAGTTCTTTGGCTCGACTAATCCTTTCAGAGTTTGGACTATAGCAACAATATCCAATAATTCTCTAGTGTGATAGTCAAGAAGTCATTCAACTCGCTAAGGAGCTAGTTCAACATCAATGTAGCAAACACATTGAGTTACACATGCACTTCATTTGAAAGCTACTTCAAGAGCATACCCTTGAAGTGTTTTATTGTCGTACATATGATCAAGTTGCTAACATTTTCACGAAGTCCTTCACAATAGCAAAGTTCCTAAAATTTCGGTCTATGTTAGGTGTTCAAGAAGTTGTCAATAAGGGGGGGGTAGGCTTTAATGCTTTCTTCCTTCTCCTTCTGTCACTTTGTGAATCGTTCAATCCTATCCCAAGTTGTTATTAAGGGGGGATGATAGCATATTTAGACATTAAGAGTTAGCTAAGGTCAACTTGGTCTAATGTAATATTAGGTTAAAGTGTGTTTCCATACTGTGCTTTTGTACTTTACTAATTCTACGATCACAATTATGTCATAAACATGAGTGATCCAATAGTTCAAACATCTCCTCAATCTTAATGACACTTGTTGTGGATTAATGTTGATGTTTGTAGCATCGGACAAGTACTTCCGCACAGGTGAAGTGTCTAAACATGTGGAAGTTGTTAGAATTTTCTTTACTTATAGAGCAGTAGAGTTACCAGTGTTCTTTTACTTCTTTAACATAACTTATATATCATGTACTAAGCAATAGCAGCATAAACAAGAGACAAAAGAACATAAGAGATTTATCCTGGGAAAACCCCAAATGGAGGAAAAACACAACAACCTTTCTTAGATAGATTATGTTCACAAAGCAAGGCTAATCATGAACCAACAGATAAACCCTAGCACAAAGGCTAGCTCAAGGTACAACCAGAAATACAACCCTAGCTGCAGTAGAAGCACCATACAATGATATCGCACCTCTACCAAGAGTAGCGCACAAGAGAGAGATGCCACAAAGACAGAACAAGAATAACCTCTGCCACTGCAGCTGCTGCGTCACCTTCCTCAAACTTGCGCCTTCCTTCTAAGTGGATGAGTGTAAGTGAGTGTGTCCAAATGAGCGAAGGCACCTCCTATTTATAGTCTTCATGTCCTCTTTACTGGGCCGATTTCTCTTTTGGAAAGGTGTCACTTCATTGTTCTTTATTCTTCTGGGCCGACTTCTCTTCTGGGGTATTTCCACATCTGTTCAATGGTTCTCTGGCTTCCGGAATCTTCTTCTCGACTAAGAAAGGTCATCTAGGAGGGAAAATACCTCCCGCAACTACCAAAACATCAACACTCCCTCTTAGCTAGGGAGGTCTCTTTCACGATGTCTTCATCTAGTAGTCCACTGACTACTCTGCAATAAGCTAGTAGCACACAGCTACTACAATGCCATCGGTAGCTCGAATCATTTGTCACAGTCTCTGCAATCTAGTAGCACACAACTACTCCCAATGTGATCTGATAGTCTCCATGACAATCAGCTAGTAGCACACAACTACTACAATGCCATCCAATAAAACACGATTGTGTCGATCCATAGTAGTACACAACTATTGTCCAGTGGTACACAACCACTCCTACTAGCACACAACTACTGCTACAATCAATCGGTAGCTACGTAAGCTCCCACCATGCGGTCCATCAGTCTTTATGATTATGCAGCAATCAACTAGTAGCACACAACTACTACCATGCCATCAACCATAATCATAGTCTGTAATCCCTATGTCTATGCAACAATCAACTAGTAGCACATAACTACTACCATGCCATCAGCCATAGTCATAGTCTCATCCAGTAGCACGGAGCTACTTCCACAGTCCTCATGACTATGCGTACGATGTTTCTTCTCTCGTCAGGTCTGGCAGTGCATTACCCCCTCAGTCACCTCACATGATTGATCTAGGGAACCCTTTGTTGAGGGGTTAGCCAGCAGGAGGAGAAACAACACACCTTCCTCTCAACGAGAGTGGACATTTTGCATCACACCAAGCTTGTCTATGATGTACTCATACTTTATTGTAGACAGAGGCTTGGTGAGAACGTTCGCTATCTGCTCATTCGTGGATATGTACTTGAGCTCTATAGCTCCTCTCTGCACCATGTCTCAGATGTAATGATATTTGATCTCTATGTTCTTTGACTTGTCATGAAATACATGGTTCTCTGAAAGCCTCACACAACTTTGATTGTCACAATGTATCAAAGTTGGCTCTAACTCTAGATCAAATATCTCTGCAAGCAACTTTCGAAGCCACACTGCTTCACGGCTTGCCACACTATCTGCAATATACTCTGCCTCTGTTGTACTGAGTGCCACCGATGTCTGCTTCTTGCTCAACCATGAGATCATACCTGATTCCAAACTGAAGCAGCATCCGGATGTGCTCTTCCGATTCACTGCACTCCCTGCCCAGTCAGAATCTGTATATCCCTTCAGCTTCACATCTCCACCCGAGACATATCTCAATCCATATCCAATCATACCACGTAGGTACCTCAACATATGTTTTGTTGCCATCCAATGTACATGTCTAGATTCAACCATGTACTGACTCAAGGTATTCGTTGCAAAGCATATGTCCGACCTGGTGTTAACCAAGTAAATCAAGGATCCGATCCATTTTTTGTACATCATAGGATCCACCAAATCTAAAGATGAATTACTCAAGAGCTTCAGATTCGTCACCATTGGTGTGGCCATGGACTTGCAGTCCATCATCCTAAATTTCTGCATGATCTCAACTGTATATTTTCCTTGGCTAAGGAAAATCTCATCCGGTCTCTGCCACACCTCTAATCCCATCAAATCCAGATCCTTCATTTCAAACACTAAAGTGAGTTCCCTCTTGCACCCATCTGTGAGCTCCTCATCCCCTATAAGAAACAGGTCAACCAATATCAACAGGGAACCATCCCCAAGCTCATCAGAAATAATTGTCCGGCATGTCTTGCCCCGATTGCATGCACAAAGCTTTCTTCAATCTGTCGACATGAGACTCCTCATGTATCTTATGGTTGCTCTATGTACACTTCTTTTGGCTACTGGAGCAAGTGTGTCGTCATAATCTTCTCCCTCTTTCTGGGAGAATCTTCTAGCCACAAATCTCGCTTTGTACTTCTCTATGCTACCATTTGCAGCATGCTTGATCTTGTAGATCAACTTGGAAGTCACCACTAACTTCCCTTCTGGTCTCAGAACCAAGGCAAAATCCATATCCCAGTCCTTCTGACTGGCTTCCTCCTCTGTCACTGAAACAAGGGAATCCTCCCAAGAGGTCTCCTATCTCCTCGAAGTCTTTGAAGCTTCAATCTAGCCTTCTCAACTCATGGCACCTGTCTGTCAGTCCTGGAAGGCATCTCTCTCTCCCATCTGAAGCTGAGGAGGAATACGCCACTGACTCTCTCTGAGATCAAGCTCACTTTGAGTCTGCATGCTCCCTCTGAAGCTTAACTCCCTCTGAGTCTATATAATCTCCGGAGTCATCTACTCTGAAGTCTGATCTCTTATGAACTGTCTTGGGGAGGCTGCTCCTCCCTACTGGATCCTGAGGCTTGACTCCCTCTTAACTCTAGCTCCTTCTGAGTTGGTACTTGGTGGGGTCGCCTACCTCACCACTAGTGGAGCCATCTCCTCCTCCTCATGATATGGCTAATCAATGCCATATATCTGTATCCTCTTCACATCCTGCAAAGTATCACAAGACCATGTTGGTCTCTTCCTGGTTACTACAATGATTTTGGGTAGGCCCTTCTGGCTCCTACTAACTCTCCTGTAAGAAACAGGTCAACCAATATCAACAAGCAACCATCCTCAAGCTCATCAAAAATAATTGTCTGGCATATCCTACCCCGACTGCCTGCCCAAAGCTTTCTTCAATTTGTCGACGTGAGACTCCTTCTCATGTATCTTGCGGTTGCTCTATGTACACTTCTTTTGGCTACTGGAGCAAGTGTGTCATCATAATCTTCTCCCTCTTTCTGGGAGAATCTTCTAGCCACAAATCTCGCTTTGTACTTCTCTATGCTACCATTTGCAGCAGGCTTGATCTTGTAGATCAACTTGGAAGTCACCACTAACTTCCATTCTGGTCTCGAAACCAAGGCAAAATCCATATCTCAGTCCTTTTGACTGGCTTCCTCCTCTGCCACTGAAACAAGGGAATCCTCCCAGGACGTCTCATATCTCCTCGAAGCCTTTGAAGCTTCAATCTAGCCTTCTCAACTCATGGCACTTGTCTGTCAATCCTGGAAGACGTCTCTCTCTACCATCTGAATCTGAGGAGGAATACGCCACGGACTCTCTCTGAGATCAGGCTCACTCTGAGTCTGCATGCTCCCTTTGAAGCTTAACTCCTTCTGAATCTATATAATCTCCGGAGTCATCTACTCTGAAGTCTGATCTCTTATGAACTGTCTTGGGGAGGCTGCTCCTCCCTACTGGATCCTGAGGGTTGACTCCCTCTTAACTCTAGCTCCTTCTGAGTTGGTACTTGGTGGGGTCACCTGCCTCACCACTAGTGGAGCCATCTACTCCTCATGATATGGCTAATCAATGCCATATATCTGTATTCTCTTCACATCCTGCAAAGTATCACAGGACCATGTTGGTCTCTTCCTGGTTACTGCAATGATTTTGGGTAGGCCCTCCTAGCTCCTACTGACTCTCCCTAATGATCTGAAGAGTGATCAATTGAACCAGAGGGGTCTGTACGGTCATCTTCGGAACCTTCTACTCCTTACAATCAATCTCCATATGAGATACTCTGTATCCCGCCAAAGGTACCCTTCTTGCCAAAAGGTTTTGACTTTGTCGTCTTCTTTTTCCATACATGGATGTATACTGTCATGTACACAACTTCTTATCTGGATAGTCTGCTTCATGTCTCAGTTAGAGACCATCTAATATGTTGCCTCCTACAACCGTCATTATAGCTCCCTCTCAGAGCTATTACCTGTGACCTGCCCGTAACCAAGAAAACAAAGACAACAACCAAGAACATCTCCTAGAAGAGATCAATTCTAAATGCATCATTAGTACTAAACATTGAGCATAATGATCGTAGTACTAACAATATTCAAATATTACTGAACATTTGATTGTAAAAATACTCAACAGTAATAGGCCCCTAAAGGTTGTTGTCAAAGCTACACAATTTTAGATGCAACAAATATTAAACTAGGGATATTTGAAAAATCAAATTATCAATCAAACCTAGTAGACTTGAATCCACCTAGTAGGAGACTTCTCCTACTCCCTTTCTGTATGATTGGAATCATCCCCAAGCTCCACTTGAAGGGATGAACTCTTCTCTGTCAATTTCGTGAGGGAACTTTTGAATCCGCTCATGTGCTTGGAAGCACCACTATCCACGAGCCAAGTATCACTTCCTTGAGTGATAGTACCTGTGAGGGCTAACACAAATACATACTCTTCGTCCTTCAATTCATTCTTTCTGAACTTTGCTTTGGCTTCTTCTTGTTCAGGTTCTGGAAGTACCTGCTTGACATGATCCAATAAATCATTCTCTTCTAAAATGAGGAGTACCCTATGCTTCCAGGATCTGGAAGTACCTGCTTGACATGATCCAATAAATCATTCTCTTCTAGAATGAGGAGTACCCTATGCTTCCAGGATCTGGAGTTATCTACTCCATCCAGTCTATCTTCCACTCTCATACTGGTAGACATTTTTTGTCGGAGAAACCCTAGATGTGAGAAATTTCAAATTTCTGAATTTTACGGAACTGTAACCAGAGTGTTGTAGGGGGTGCGCTAGGGTAGGGTGAATTGCTCTGTGGTGAAATTAGTCCCAACGCCTTTGGAACTAGCACTCAACGAGCTTGACAAAGTATTTCAGTGCAGCTGCAAGGTAATTGCAGCGATCTTCCTTCTAGTGGTCAAACTGCTCTGAAGGTAACCAGCTCTGATACCATGTTAGAATTTTCTTTACTTATAGAGTAGTAGAGTTACCAGTGTTCTTTTACTTCTTTAACATTAACTTATATATCATGTACTAAGCAATAGCAGCATAAACAAGAGACAAAAGAACAATATATCATGTACTAAGCAATAGCAGCATAAACAAGAGACAAAAGAACACAAGAGATTTATCCTGGGAAAACCTCAAATGGGGGAAAAACCCAGCAACCTTTCTTAAATAGATTTCGTTCACAAAGCAAGTCCAATCATGAACCAACAAATAAACCCTAGCACAAAGGCTAGCTTAAGGTACAACCAGAAATACCACCTTAGTTGCAGTAGCAGCACCATACAATGGTAGCGCACCTCTACCAAGAGTGGCGCACAAGAGAGAGATACAACAAAGACTGAACAAGAATAACCTCTGCCACTGCAGCTGCTGCATCACATTCCTCAAACTTGCGCCTTCCTTCTGAGTGAGTGTGTGAGTAAGTGTGTCCAAATGAGCCAAGACGCCTCCTATTTATAGTCTTCATGTCCTCTTAACTGGGTCGACTTATCTTCTGGAAAGGTGTCACTTCATTGTTATTTATTCTTCTGGGCCAACTTCTCTTCTGAGGTATTTCCACATTTGTTCAATGGTTCTCTTGCTTCCGAAATCTTCTTCTCGTCTAAGAAAGGTCGTCTAGGACGGAAAGTACATCCCGCAGCTACCAAAACATCAACAGAAGTCGTCCAAAGCCTTCAACCTTAGCAATTTACTTTAATTAAAGGATTTATTAAAGTACAGTGTTTTTTATAAAGAAAGTGAGTTTAATCCTATGTTGCATTGGTTTTCGGGACGGGGGAACGGCGGGGACATATATATATATTAAAAAATATTAAAATTCGCCATAAACATTTGTAGTTGGTTCAAGCTTGTAAGCATAACAAGCTATACTATATAGTATTATGCACAACCCTTACACTTGCCAATACTGAAAAAGCTCGAGCAATTTAAAAAAGAGCCAAGTGACATTTCATTATTGGCTACTAGACAAGAGAAAAATTTAGTTTAGCTTTAGGAAACTTAAGTGAGAAATGTTTCTATAGCAGTTTTTGTTACTCGTATTTCCTGTTAATGACAATTATGTTAAAACATAAAAGGCATTCCCTTATCAATAGGTTTTGCAGATTTTTATGGTTGTGTTGAAAACCACTATAAAATACTTTGGTTCTATAAAGAGATTAGATTCATATTTCAGATTAAGAAGGTGATTGAATAGGAATTTATTCAAACATTTAGTACCCAATCGAAGTCACTACTATCTGATTGTTTTCACAATGCTTGAGGTTGGAATGGTGGAAGCACTATAATTGAATGACTCCTGGAAACGCATGTAGAATATCTAAAAGCTAAGATGACCATAAAAATGAGAAGAACAAGAGCAATAACCATAAGGATCAACCCTTTGAAATGTTGAATTTCTTGTTTTTTTGACATGGAAACTTTGCTTCTTGTAACCTTGTTGCTGAAAATACAATATTTAAATCACCAAAAACCCAAATCAAAACCCATCATACAAAACCCATGTTTTGAGCTACAACTTTTACAACAGATTTAGATTCAATGCAATACAAAAATAATGGATAGGAAAAATGATCTTATTGTCCAATCATCAATTTCCATGATTTTCAAGACTGAAGATATGTGCCCGGAATATCCCCAAAATCTGCCCAAAAAAATCCCTGAAATCTACCTAGAACATCCTCAAAATCTGTCTGGAACGTCCCTGAAATCTGTCCGGAACGTCTTGGGGACGGCCAACAAGTCCCCGAGTCCCCAATGGAGTCCCCAACAATTTGGGTAAGTTTCCTAAGGGTCCCCAAGTCCCCGGAACGCGGGGACGGCGGGTATGCGGGTTTTTTTGGGGGGGTTGGGTCCTCGTGCAACATAGGTTTAATCTAATGAAATGCAAAGGTTATTTGCATTAGTGAATTAGATGAATCCTAGCCATTGATCTCAAGTGAAGTGAGATTTAATATCAACCAGCAATCACTTTGGAAATTAGGGTTATGGATTCGGTCAATAGCTCAAGCTTATAAAATCAAGGCTAGGGGAAGGAGAAAGACACTCAAGAGAGAGCAAAAAAGGACTTTTGCTCACACAAAGACAACTCAGTGAGAGTGTTGAGTCACAAAGGACAGTGATTCAAACTTCAAAGTGAACACAGCAACGGTGAGAACGGATCTTCATCTGGTGTTCAGGTCCAGAGAGGACAAAGGCAGAAAACTTGCAGCAGTGATCAAATTGACCAAGTGCAGGAGGGCAGCAGCAGATCCGTACAGGTGACCGTACAGCAGCAGGCTGTACAACCCAAATCCATACAGCAGTGATCCGTACAACCCAGATCCATAGAGCAGTGATCCGTACAGCTTGGATCCTTACAGCGTGGCACAAGTGCAGCTATACAGCAGCAGGGCATGGATCTGCCACATGAGCGAGCCGTACAGGCCATACAGATCTGCAGGCTGTACAGCAGAGTTGAAGAGGTCAGCAATTTTAGAGGGCCATATAGGCCATACAGGTGCCCAGTAATTTTCTGATGTTGGATGTAGTTTTTACTGTTTTCTGAGTGGGCCATTTTCCCAGTAAAGCGAGCCATTGTATGCTGAGATTTTTATTTAATGAACAGCAGATTTGAAGGGCAGAAAATATGTGTGAATGTGTGTGAAATTTGGTTTCCAGTTGCTTCCACTGATTTATTTTATTTACCTTTTAAAATACCGGTAGTGCGTTTTATTCAGTAAGCTGCAATTTTAATTAATAACAGCAAAGAAATTACTAGGTAGTAATTTGCCAGTTTGCTTGGGTTGAGGAAATTTAACAATTGAGACCCAATTGGTCCATGATCTATATTTAAAAAGCACGGAGGGCCATTTCTTGATGATGGATATGGAGAGATGTTCATCTAATCTATTCCTTTTTTGCATTAATATAATGCCTTAAGTGACCGTGTTGGTGGGCTTGTGGACTATTTCCCTCTTTGAGGGTTTCAACTACGTAAAACATTGGTGTACTAATCTTTCATCTATGTGTGTAAGTGTTTGTCTTAAGGTGTTCGCCTATGTGGATATACCCTATTTTCAAACAGATTTTACATGGAAGCAAAAGTTGGACTATGAACATGTAGCTTTTAGATTCTTGGCAACATCTAGTCCAAAACATAGTGCTAGAACAAATTCCCCAAAATATTTTGGGGATAGAAACAAGATGCAGAATATCCAAACGCCAACTTGGTGGCAAGGTATTGAGGAACATCACCACATGATAGAAGTAGCATATCCCTCCAAGGAAACGAGCCTTAAAGAAGGAATAGAAATGTCAATTAGCAGTAATTTGAATGAAGTTGAATCAACATTTATCACCCCCAAAGCAAGATGTGCTAATATCCTCACCCCCTCCAAAGGAAGATGGGCAGAGAAAATCACTGTATTAGATTGAAAAGGGAAGGAAATCAAACCCTTCTGATATCCAAAATAGTAAGTCAGTCCCAATAGAGGATCCAACTAAATTAGATGACAAGGAATAGACCAAAGTACAGAAGAAACAGGAAAAGAAAGACAGCAAACCTATGTATAGGAATCTCTGATTAAGAAAAGGAGAGGGCTTATATTTTGATTGAACTCTACCTATTTGGTATTCTGTATAAGAGGCTTGGACTATAGAGTGTCAACCTGAATCTTGATAGTAGCTGAGATAGAATTAGTTTGTTTAGGTTTAGGCGTTTTTTTGGATTATAGGGGAAACCGAGACTCCTTGAATGTGATGAATGTAATGCCTGCACCTGATTGGTGATTTCTAGATAATATGCTATTTCACCAAAAAATGTATATTTCCAGGCTTATGGCCTCAGCTTTCAGTTGGATTTGCTGACCTCCGTCATTTTAATTTGCATGTTGTCAAATAACAACACAGTGGATAGATGTTATATTTAGAACCATAACCTAGAGGGTGTGTCATATGCCATTGTAAGTTGCTGGTTATAATTTTACTATTGATTGACGATAGAGATTTATACACAAGTTTACAAGTTAATTTATGATTAAGAAAGACTATGTATTCTTGTCTGGCAATATGCATACTGAGATTTGATAGTACATACAATTTTTGATAAATTGTTGGGGTGCTTGGTTACATGTAATATATATATATATATAGGGGTGCTTGGTTACATGTTATATATATAAAAGCAGGTCATTAAGTTGAGAAATTTGAGAAGTGAAAATTTTTCATATTTTAAGGATAAACTACCATCACGTTTGTCACAATGATTTGGACTTGGGCCTCTTCAACTGTTAGGGAAACTCCTGTCTAAGTAACTCTAAATAATTACGACACAACTGTTATTTGGATACAGTATTGTTAAAATTAATGTAGCTGCAAGAGTCATTCTCCAGGAGGATGGCAAAGACCCTAGTTGTGATCTAGGGCCCCCAGTGCACTCCTGGGGTTCTTGGTCTAAGACCAAGCAGTTAGAGCCATGGCAAAAGACCCTAGTTGGGCCCCCAGTGTATTTTTGGGGTTCTAGGTCAAGGACCAAGCAGTTTGATGATATAAGTCCCTAGATGTGTTCTAAGGCCCCTTGTGTTCTAGGGAATCCTTGCTTAGCGCTTGGATTGATCCTTGGTTGTGTACCTTGGTGGTTCAGCCCCTAGATATATTCTAGAGCCCCTAGATGTGTTTTGGGGTATCCTGGTCCAGGACCAGGCAGATTCTAGGTCTAAGTACCACATTGAGATGATGTGTGACCTTCTTCTCTCCCGGGATGGTCCATATGACCTAGGAGCAGTTAAGAAGAAAGGCATGATCACGCCATTAGCCTTCCACATATGCTAGGATGATAAAAAGCTTTTAAGTTATATCATGGGACTCATGTGGACAAACTGCCATTAAAGAAGGACTTGACCTTTGACTGTCTTATTGTTCAATGTTTATTGATGAAACCCTTTGCTTGAGTTATTACCCTCCTAAATTTATGATTATGTGTTGGTTTGAATTTATATATTGGACTTTACTTTTTTCCTAAAGAAAGTTGGCCGCCTTGATCTTGAAACCCACCTCATCAATTTGATTTATTATCTTGTTGACTTACATGTGGTCTATTGGATTTACCACTTGATGTTTTAATTGGTAAAATATTATTTGTTATTTTTTAGGGGCTAACCTAACCCTAAAGCTATGTCAAGTGGACTATTATGTTAACCCTATTTTACCTACCTAAAACTATATATAGGAGTGGTCTCTCTCCCTCCCTTGACACACTTGATGCATGTGATCTACCTCCTCCAAGCTGACGTTGAGACTGAGGTTTGCTGCGGCTCTTCTGGACAGGTTTACAAGGGTCTTCTCAGTTCTCTCTTGCGTGTACCAGCCTGCCATGGGTCTATCCCTGCTAGCCGTGATTGTTTGTGTTTGCCGTTTGGACTGTTGGTGTCCTTCCCTGCTTGCCGTGGGTTTATCTCTGCTAGCCGTGATTGTTTTTGCTTGCCATTGAGGTTCCTTGTATGCTGTTGACAGCCTTGTGGTCTGCTGGTGCCACCTTGATGGTTTTCTGGTGCTGCCCTTGTGGTTTGCTGTGCCGCCTTACTCTTTCTGTCAGCCACTTTGATATTCATGCTTTGTGATTGGATTGTTGGGGCTGATATTGGACTGCTGATAATTGTCTCTGCTTAAAGTTGGGCTGAATATGTTAAATCAGCCTAATGCTGATTGTAGTTTTATTTTTCCAGCCCTAGGTAGGACAATAATTTGTATTCAGCCCTAATACTTGGACTGTGTTTTGATTTTGGTTTTCCAGCCTGTTGAGTTCTGGTTTTGCCTACTTAACCTAAGAGTCCTTCTTGGTTTTGTCCCTATGTCCATGAGGAGATCTACCCTGAGGGTTTGATCCATGATTCACTAAGCTTTTCTGAGCATACACTGAAGGAAGGCAACAGCTCTGCTCACCTGATACATTTGTCTTTTTCTACAGCTATGGTAATACTCAGATCTGGGTTGTGTATGTTATTTATTCACTAATGCTGTTAGGTTATGCATCAGAATTTAAAATGCTTTGTTGGTCATAAATTACTGTAGCTAATGATTTGAGAAAAATAAGAAATTTTGTTTCCAGCTAGTTTACTATTTCTGCCCTTAAATTCTAACAAGTATCCTTACTACACTTTCTTTCACTCCTTATTTGTTGGCTTCCCCGCTTTCTACTTTTATTATATCCTCAGCTTTTTCCTTGTACTTCTTTGACTTTTGTGATTTCAATTTTCACATACCTAGTCAAAGTGATCAAGGTGAGGATAAAAATTAACTATTGAAGATGAAGACAAGTAGGACAAGGAAATCTGTTATTCATTCCGATACCTTGCCTTCTACAAAAGATAAAGAGATCTGGAAGGATCCTGCTCATTCTCGACCAAGGAAGAACATGTTTATTGCTCTCAAGGAGCTCCATGAAATTTCTTAATGGTCAATCTGGGAAAAAACCTTCATAATTTTTATGCAATTGTTTTCAACATTGTCCAAGAGACAATCTTTTTTGGTATTTGTTTGGCAAAGTTGGAAGCTACACAAGACCAAGGTGATGTGCTCTCAACTAAACTGCATATTGAGGTTAAAAACACTGGCGATGTATCAAGGGTGATGACAACAATATATAAAGGGCTTAAAGGATGAAATCAACCCATTTGGATTTCATGCATGTTCCAGGTAAAATGCATACCACGAGGATGGATTACCAGTTAAAATGGTAAACACAAAAGTATGAAGTTGAAGAAGTACAAAGATTGCAACATATGAAAAGTTGCGATGGTTAACTGGCACTGCTAGGTTAGGTTGTTGGCTACTAGAGTGCCAAAAGGTTAAGTTGTTTGTTTTATAATAATAATAATAATAATAATAATCTATTTTTAAGGTCATGGCCAAGCCAGCACACCAAATTGGTGTATGAGACCCCCTTGTTTGTGGGACAAGGGACCCCCCTCCGCCCAGCGATTTGACTGGTAAAGTCTACGAAGGTATACATACCCTACCCCCCTCTGGATTTGAACCTGTGACCTCTTAAGAGGAAACACATGTTCTTAACCATTAGGCCCACTCAGGCTGAGGTTGGGGTGCAGGCTTCAAAAACATGAGCAGTGTAAGATTAGGCTGCTAGCTTCAAAATATTGCAAAAAAAGACTTGGGGAAGAATGGACATCATGAGAGCTTTGCTGGAAAAAAGCAAAAGTTTATTGGGAATTGGATTGGAAGAGACAAGGAATCAAGACCATTGTTGCATATAGCAATAATATTGGCAATATCAAGAGATTTTCAAGGTGGCGATATTATTGCCTTAATATATCATGATATATTCAAAAACGATATTTTGCCAATATTTTCCAATGAATATTTTTTCTTTTCTTTAAATTTGCCGATATTTTCCGATATTTTCCCCAATTTGTTGATAAGTTATATTCCAGGCCCTTGATAATATATACACCAGCAAGATAAATATACATTGATCAAGACATAAGGTCAATAGTCAAATTATGGAAAGACTGACATATCTTGTATCTAAAGGTGATTTGTAACTGGTTTTATAATTGATATCATATCATTCTTGTAATTGGATTGAATAAATATTAAGGCTCCCACAGTAAAATGTGTGAGCCAAATATTGTATCTATAAATGCGGGTAATGAAAGTTTATGGGGTGTTTTGCACTATGTTAATTTTGTGTTCTATATGATGTTTATCACTTAACATTGAATATTGCTTTGTTTGTTATCTAATTTTATGTAAATGCATGTTCTGTGTACATAATTGCCTTTAGTGAGCTAAGGTTAGGTAACAGGTTAGTTTCATATAGCCAACAATTTGTCTCCTAGATAAGATTTCAAATCTGGTGCAGCCTCAGCAAGAGATCCTTTAAACTTTTGCATCTGCAAAATTTCTCAACTAACTTTGAAATTTTGCCATGAAAGTCTTTAGTTATATACAGGAAATTAAGATGTTGGGTCCGCATGTCAAACAGTATAATGAGCATGATTTGCTTCTTCCTGCCATTTAAAGTGCTAGACTCTAATAGATATTTTTCTTTAGAGGAAAAAAAAGGTTGCTAGAACCCTGGATGATGATTAAGACATGATCAGAATGATAAGGGATGTTGATGTGATATCATATTGATGATGAACCACAAATACTGTTTCTTCCATATTCATTTCTCCTTTATTGAACTTCAGCAGACAAAATTTAATAATGGACTACCTTAATTACAAATTCAATAATGGATAGTTTCCCTCTGCTAATCTAAATGAGCCAACGCCTGTACAAGTAGGGCTTCCCCTCTCTTAAGGGCACTTAGAGGCAGACTAATGGGTTTTCACTATTAACCCCATCCCCTTTTCTTTTGAGCAGATTCACTGGATCCTTTTAAGAGGGTAGGTGATTTGGAGATATAAGAGAAGACAAGTTTATTAATGTCCAACAAATGACCAAAAGTAGGTCAACAGGAATGTTGAGTACATAAGTGAAGATATATAGTGGAGAGTGCCCTAGGTTATTGGGACTGCTATGAGTGGAATTATAAGTATATAGAACATGGTAATCAAAGATTCCTTAGTAGCCAGAGCAGACCTCCCAAGCCATGGTGAGAACATGGGTGCCTAACAAACATAGAGTTACATTTAAGCCCTGAGCTTTGCAAACTCAAAATAAAAAATGTTGCAATTATTTGGTGATTAACAAATTAGAACCACAACTTTGTACTCGGCATGATCAAACTTTGGAGGAGTCCTTGTTTCTCTATCGTAAACATGAAAGAAAAAGTCGATTCATCACGTCTATGCCGAAATACTTGTTTCCTTCACCAAAACAGTTAACCATAGGATAAATTAACTTTATATATTTTGGTCTGATGAGTATACTTCATGATTTGAATTTAGTTTTGAGAGGCTGAGAAAGGAATAAAACATAAATGATATGTTTGCATTTATCTTTTAAATGCCCTCCATTGAGAGAACAGGATAAAATTTTATGGGAGCATAATTTTATTGTGAGTGTGGAAATCTTGAATTCTTATATCCTCAAAATTTCAACTATAAATATTTGGTAAGATTTGTGAATTTTTAAAATCTGTAAGGAGTTTATATATTTTACAGAAAAAGTGAATGATTTGTCACGTAAAATCATATGATCTAAAGTTGGGTGAATATTCATTTGGATTGGTGGAGCTTTTTGGGAACAAAATGGGAAAATTAGCCAAATGGCAAATAGTAGCCCCTCAAATATTCTATGATAAGTGGGTTGTGGTCAAAGTCGTTAAATTAAAGCACTTCCAGTATTCGGACAAAGGTTCCAACCCATCCAAGACATGTTGATGCATTAGTGTGGCCAACACAATTAACTACCATATCCTAGACTAGGTGGAAGTCCCCGCGACCTTGACGGTCCATGGATGGAAATCCTGAGTGAATTTGGCAGAATGGACACCCCTCAGTTTTGGCATCCAAGCTGCAGGTGGAGACCACTACCTTGACAAGCGGCCATTTACCAACAAAAAAGACCTTGGTCTAATGGACCTCTTCTCCCAAAAATAAAAAAATCAGATTAAACAGAATTATTGGATTTTGACAACAATGGGACCTATTCTCCAAGAATCAAAAATTGAATTTAATAGAAATTTATTCAAAGTTATTAAATTAAGGGCTTCATTAATGCATTATCAAGAGTTCTTTTCTATGACTAAAAACACAATATGCTTATTAAGATCATTCCACCATAGAATTGCAAATATGTGAGATCAAACCGTAACTAGAAATCAGAAAAAGATAATTGAGAATCAGAATTTGAATTTAATCAAAATATTTGGTTTTTATCAAAATCCAACCAAAAGCATCAGGTTTTTAAGATTTCATTTCTGTGATTGAAAACGTCATATTCATTGTGAGATCATTCCAACATCAAATTGAAATTATAATTAGGACTGAATCAAAAAACCTAATCTCCAGTAATCAAAAATTGAATTTGATCAAATAATAAAATTATTGAATTTTTATCAAAATTTAACCAAGAATATCAGGTTTTAACGATTTTTTTTTGTGATTAAAAATACCATCTTCAAGCTCATGAAGATCATTCTAACATCAAATTAAAATAATAGAGAAAGGTAATAGAAATAGACCTGTAATTATGACTAAATTTAAAATATAAAATTTAAATATCAATAAAAGAATACAAAAAGAATTTAATCATAATTCAATAAAAAAATAGCAGGTTTTTATCAAAATTCAGTTCATAAGATATAATTTCCGTGATTGAAACCACCATAATCAAGTCAATAAGATCAGAGCTAATTGAAAGAAACCTTGAATTGTGACTGAAACAAAACAAAAAAACTATTCTCCCCGAATCAAAAATTGCATTTAATAAAAAATATATGGCTTTTTATCAAAAATCAATTAAAAGCATCAGGTCTTTAAGTTTTCATTTCTGTGATTGAAAGCACCATTATGATCGAAGCACCAAATATAATTGAAATAAACCTGAAATTGCAACTGAATCAACATGCCTTTTCGCCCAGATTCAAAAATCAAATTCAATAAAGAATATCAGGTTTTTATCAAAATTTAATAAAAAATATTGTGTTTTTAAGATTTTGTTTCCATGATTGAAAATGTCATAATTAAGCTCATTAAGGTCAAAATCAAACTTATCAAAAGCCTGGGGTTTTTAAGATTTTGTTTCTGTGATTGAAAACGTCATAATTAAGTTCATTAAGATCAAAATCAAAATTTAACCAGAGAGATGGGGATCTTAAGATTTCGAACTGCGATTAAAAACAACATAATTAAGCTCATTAAAATCAAAAGCAAAATTTAATCAAAACGTCAGGTTTTTAAGATTTCTCTTCTGTGATTGAAAGCACCATAACTGAGCTCATTAAGAATGAAGCCTCGGAGGTAATTGAAATAAAACTTATATTGCAACTGTTTCGAAAGAGCCTACTCTCCCAGAATCAAAAATCAAATTTAATAAAAAAAAAAGTATCAGGTTGTTATCAAAATTTAATCAAAATCATTGGGTTTTTTAAATTTTATTTCTGTGAAGCTGATGCAAAAGGGAATAGATGTGCATGTTGGGTGTCCACAGATCCTGAGGACAGGTGGGTTTTGCCGGCTACATAGTGTGTGGTCTGTTCAACTCTCGTACAAGTTGCAGGGTTCTGCGTGGCTAGCTATTTATCAGGGGATCCCCTCCAAGGCCAGGTTGCAAAGAGTGGGTTTTTTTATGGTCTCTGTCCTGTTGCCAGAACTGAGTCAGTGAAGCACATATTCCGGGATTTTCCCTTTGGGAAGAATGGTTGAAAGTATGTTCATGATCAGTATTCAATTCTTCACCAGGGAAGAAATCATTGGCATGCTGATGCAGCTCTACCTGGTGATTGCATCTATTTAGATCGCTCCTCTTTCATTGGTATTTGGCATTTTCTGAGGACCTCCGCTCTGTATATCCTCTGGAAGATCCAGTGTAGGTATGTTTTCTAATGAGGTCAGTTCTTTGTCTGCTCTCTGTACCATATGGAGGGATGAGGTATATATTTGCCAAAGGTTCTTTACTTATTAAGGATGCCAAGTCTTTAGATGCAATAGCATATTCTGATTTTATTTCGGCTTTAGTAGCAGTGAGGAAAAGGATATAAGCTCCATTTTATATACACTTCCACTTATCATTTTGCTGATGTAAATATTTTCTGTATATATAAGATGTATTTTTCAAAAAACAAAGAATTGTGAATGAAAACACCATAATTAAGCTCATCATCATCAAAATCATAATTTAATCAAAAGCATGGAGTTCTTAAGATTTCAATTCTGTGGGGTGGCAGGTGCGGGGGCTCAACCCTTAGGGAAATTGTGAAATAACCTATGCCTGGGGTCTAGGTGAATCCACAAACAATCAAGCAGAAGCCTTGGCTCTGTAGCAAAGGCTGAACATTCTCAAATCACAGAAGATCGGATCCCTTAGTTATTGGTGATTCTTCAGTGATTATTCAACAAATGCAAAACTTGATCTCCCTGCGTTCTGTTATCACTCATTATTTTCCTTGGGCTGTATCAAGGAAATCCTGAGGTAACCATTTCAACCACTTCAGACTGTATTTATGACCTATACAATCAGAGAGGGCTTTCTCAAGGGCCAAAAGGCTCTAAGACTCAAAATATATTCAACAATAACATTCAGAAGGTCATATTTCTGATAAGAACAGGTTTGTTTTTATAAAAGTTGGTAAGACAAACAAGAGGGGGTGCCATTGGGTAATGGAGTCTAATTGGAATCTTAAAGACTCGTAGTTTCAACTTAGCTTAATTCTACTAACAATCTCTGAGGCATATCAAGTATTATGTTCAGGAAATCTGGATAAAGAATGGTAGAGGATAAGATAACAAGCCCACTACAGTGGAAGCATTTAAACAATGAATTTCTAATGTAGCTTTAAACAAGATAAACAAAGAGTGACCGCTGAAAACAGAGCACTGAAAGAAAGTGAATTCTGAAATCAGGAAGTCATTTAACATAACATGATACAATCTATATGAAGAGGCATTTATATAATGAATCTCTGTCATGTACACTTAGATCATATCAGGAAGAAGAACACATTATGAAAGATGCAAACAGGAAAACATGTTGGACAATAACACCCTAATGAATCTCAGAAAAGTAGCAGAGCAGCCACTGCATTCACTTGCTAAAAGATTAATAGATCATCTCATCTTACAAAGCCTCCCTCCCATGAGAGTCCAACCCCTCTCCAAGAGATCTCTCCTTCCTTAAATAGACAATAGCATCCAAATAACCTTAGGAGGTCGAATCCCATCTCCTCCATTGGATTCTAAGCCTAGGAGATAGGTGGCAACGATCAAAGAGGCAAAAATCCAACAAACTACTGATTTTCAGGAATTTGTTGGAAGTCATTAATGAAATGTCTCCACCTCACTGCATGAGGCCTTTGCTGGAGCTAAATCTTAGGTGCAGGTGTTCCTTTACATCTAACCGATCCTTGAGAAGTCTTTCAAACTCTCCTTGACGTGTGGCAACCTCCCAACAAGGCGAATATCAAAACCGTGACTGCTACAGGAAATTAGTACGCAACGCCACTGTGCAGAGTACACAGCCCCTACTTCTATATCCAATATCTCTCAAACCAAAACACATTTTGAAAAACTAGGAGAGGTTTTTGTTATTTTGAATGTTATGAACAAAAACCTCCTCCAGTTTTCAAAAATACATTCTCAACTGCTCATAACCCAAGTTTTAAATTAGTGACTCAAAATTGGCAGAATAACTCTGCACAATTCGTTTTCTGCCAAAATATTACGCAGTGCCTAACTGTGTTTCTGCATGCAATTCTAGCATAAATCCATGGGTTCTTTGATGCTTGAACTTGGATATTGGGAATAACTCAATGTAATGGCAATTTTCCCCAAAATAAATAAAAATCCCATAACAATTGTATTCATTTGCCAAAATGAATAATGAAATGCAGATTATGTTCTCTGTGAAATATTAGGTAGCGCCCGTAGGTAGTGCCACTTATGCAACGCTGAGGCATAAACCAATCTTGTGATAACACATTCCATGAGAATCTCTAGACTGACTCTCAAAATCCACGGGCTTGTGTGGAGTTTTAACTCTATCGAGTTTCGTCAGGTTCTTAGAACTCTCAATACCCAACCGGACCACAATGGCAAATAAAGGGGTATGAATAAATCATGGAAAGTTAAGCTAAAACGAGGAGGCCCCTTCCTTAGCTTTCATTCCATTAAATTAATCATATCGAACATTTGAATCGGCATGCAGTATGAATTGAAGGATAAGTGGCACAAGCCATCAATGCAGATGAGACAGGCTATTACAATTCTCCCTCTCCCCATACTCTTCATTCATATCTTCAAGCCTGGCCAAAGTATCGAATTAAAGTTTGCTGGGATGGGTTTGTTTAGCAAAGGTGGGATTCCTCTCGGACTTTACTGGAGTTACATAGCAATCAATCTAGTAATTGCTCTGCTAGCTCTGCTTCCAGTATTTGATGCATACTGGAATTGTGGGTCCTTACTCCCTGTGGTGGGTTCCAGCTCGACTTATCATCCAGTGTTTTCCACAGTTCCAGCTCTGTTAGTTTGAAGTCCCCTATCATGGAGGGTCACTGTCACGTTAGTCGTTGTGCTCCATGCAAAATTGCAGATCTCCGTCGGGTTCAGAGAAAGATTGTACACCAAACAGAGGACCTTCAGGTAGCAGTTTCCCATCTCAATAACAAGATTTCTTCTCAGCTTGAAGCTCAATATGTTAGGAATGCAGAATTGCAGAATTGGAAGAAAAAATTGGCCATCCAGGGCAAGCAAATCAAGAAACTCGCAGCAGACCATAACATGCAATACCAATTTGTTAAATTTGTAGCAGCTACAAGAGCCATTCTCCGGGAGGATGGTAAAGACCCTAGCCGAGATCTAGGGCCCCCAGTGCACTCCTAGGGTACTTGGTCTGGGACCAAACAGTCAGTGCCATGGCAAAAGACCCTTGTTAGGGCCCCCAGTATATGACTGGGGTTCTTGGTCTGGGACCAAGCAACAAAAGACCCTTGTTAGGACCCCCAGTATATGAATGGGGTTCTTGGTTTGGGACCAAGCAGTAAAGACCCCTGAGTGGGCCCCCAGTATATGACTGGGGTTCTTGGTCTAGGACCAAGCAGTTAAAGTCCCTAGATATGTCTAGGGCCCCTGGACATGGTCCAGGGTACCCATGCCTGGGGCATGGGTTGATCCTTGGTTTTGTACCTTGGTGGATAAGACCCCAGAAATGTTCTGGGGCAACTTGATCCTTGATCGGGTACTTTGTTGGTGTATGACCCTCCTTGAAGGTGGGCATGACCACATGAGGGATGTATCCCATATGCAATGATGATAAAGTTAATAAGGTCACCTTGAAAATGAATGGACAAGTATTGCCACCAAGCAACCCCACCTAAAACCCCTTTACCCTTGTTTGTGTTTGTTTGGGGCTTTGTTTTTGTCTTAAGGGTTAATGTAAAACATTAATTAAATATTTTAATTATAACATGTTTTGAATTAATTTTTATATTAATTAAAACATGTTATTTTTAATTATTATTTTAATTACTATTACCCTTAATTTGCCCTAGCCTAAACTATAAATAAAGGCCTACCCTCTACCCTTCATACTACACTCTCGTTATCATTTAAAGTGAGTGGATCTCCTCTTTGAAGCTGCAGCCCTCCTTCAACAGTTCAGCCTTGTTTTGACAGGTCCATGTGTTGGTGTGATGAAGGTCTTTCCCTGCTGATGCCAAATCTGTGTTGAGGTTGCTGAGCTGAGTTTTTATGCTGGTGTAAAGAACTTGTAGCTGCCGTCTCCCTCTTAATGAAGATCTGCTGAGCCGTGACCTCTCTAGCATGAATGTGGCCCTTCTCTTTGTGCTGTGCCTACATTTCTGAACACTCTCTTTGAGCCGCGGCCCTCTATAAGCAGCCTGTAACCCCTCTTTTGTATGAGGGTTTGGGTCCCTGGAAGTTTCTGTTTGTGTGAGAGCTTGGATGCCTGAAATTTCCTGTGTATGAGGGTTTGGGTCTCTGGAAGTTTCTCCGTGTGAGGGTTTAATCACAGATTTTTGGTGTGGTGTTTATGTGGCCCTTTCTCCTTGGTGGCAAGAAATTCTATTCATCTCTTGGCAAGAGATCTAACCTATATGGTAGATCTATGAACTTGACTTTTTCTGAGCATATATTCAGTGATTTACATCACCTATGTGTGGCTGCTCTCCTTCAGAAATTTGAGGTAAGTCTACCAGGTAAGATCTTCTAGTCAAATCTGTAAGTTGCTATTTACTAAAGGTTATCATATATTAGATCTACTTTCTGAAACTTAGATCTATATGTTTTCTTATTTGTATCCTGCTCTTAGTTTAGATCTATTTCAGATCTACTGTTCAGATCTATTCTTTTGGATCTATATTAGATATATTATTTAGATCTGTTCATGAGTTAAATCTGCATCAGATCCAGTGATTAATAAGTCTGCATCAAACTAGTTTTCTGTTTTGATAATCTAATGTGTTTGCTAACTAAGAATTAAATCACTGATTGAGTTTAATTACAGTCTGTTCAGATCTGAGTATTATTCTTCCTAAGTTCAGTATCTATGGATGTGTTCTAAGTGCTCTTCTAACTGAATTTTCAAAAAGACATTTCTGTTCTGCATTACTTTCCTAATTCTAACACAATTGATTCTGGGTTTAGCATCGAACTCTCACTCTTTGGCTTCTCTTCCAAAAGTCTCAATTGGGTCTGTCATTACAGCTGTTAAGGAGGATGATACAGTCCAGCAAAGCCAAGGAGACAAGGAATATGAGAATGCAGCTCTAGAAATCAATGAAGATGTCAAACAAGAAGCCCACAGTGGGCATGTTTTCCATTGAGAAACTCAGGTTTTATGTTTTGCAAAATAATTTTTTCGCTAGGCCAGTTTGTTAGAATTTGTAGTTGCAAGCTCTATAATTTGGTGGAAAAGAGTGAAAGGAAAGTTCAGTTTGTGGGTAGACTTAACAGTTTTGGGCATTTTTGAATCTCGGTTATTAGAATTTTTCTGGTTGATATGTATTATCATGCTGTACGGTGCAGTTGCAGCTTTCTTTTAATACAATCGATACCCGTTTCAGTTTTAAAAATAAAAAATTAAAAAAATTCTAAGATTTGAAACACCATAATTAAGCTCATTAAGATCAAAATCGAAAGCTTGGGGTTCTTCAGATTTCATTTCTGTGGTTGAAAACTCCATAACTTACCTCATTGAAATAAAAGCATTGGGTTCTTAAGATTCCATTTCTGTGACTAAAAAAACCGTAATTAAGCTCATTAAGCTCATTAAGATCAAAATAGAAATTTAGGGTTCTTACGATTTGGTTTCTATGATTCAAAACACCGTGATTAAGCTCATTAAGATCAAGATCATAATTCGGGCTCTTGAGATTTAGTTTCTGTGACTATAATCGCCACAAGTAAGCTCATTGAGATCAAAAATCAAAGTTTAATCAAAAGCATGGGATTCTTAAGGTTTCATTGCTGTGATTGAAAACGCCATAATGAAGCTCAGTGAGATCAAAATCAAAACTTGATCAAAAACAGGCGTTTGTAAGATTCCATTTCTGTGATTGGAAATGCCATAATTAAGCTCATTGGAATCAAAATCAAAGTTTAATCAAAAGCGTGAGGTTCTTCAGATTTCGTTTCTGTGATTGAAAACGCCATAATTAAGCTCACTGCAATCAAAATTTAAGTGAGAGCATCGGGTTCTAAAGATTTTGTTTCTGTGATTGAAAACGCCACAATTAAGTTCATTAAGATCAAAATCAAAATTGAATCAAGAGCAGTTTTTGCAATGCTGTTTTTGGGATTGAAAATGCCATAATTAAGCTCCTTGAGATCAAAATCATAATTTAATCAAAAGCAAGACTTGGTTTTCTGACATCTGTTATTGATAGCCCCATAATTAAGCTCATTAAGATCAAAGTCAAAAGCATGGGGATTTTAAGATTTCGTTTCTGTGATTGAAAACACCATAATAACGCTCATTAAAATCAAAATCAAAATTTAATCCAAAGCGTCCGGTTTTAAAGATTTTGTTTCTGTGATTCAAAACGCCATCATTAAGCTCGTAAAGATTATAGGCAATGTAAATAATTACCTGGAATTGAGACTGAATGAGATAGGCGCCGAGCTTCTTCGCCGATTTGTCATTGGGCAAGCTACCTCCGGAGAGCGACAAGGACTTGATAATGGGCAAGAACACTCCCCCGGCCCTGGCAGTCGTACTGGGCATTGCTGGGGCAATGAGAGCTTCGCTCACGGTCAATCCGTAGGAAAGCCCTAGTGTGCTCTTCCCCAGCCATTTGACAAAATACGTGGCGATTCGATCCCCCAACCCCGTCTTCACAAACCCTCGCGCAAAGAAAAAGGAAATGACGATCAGCCAGATGACCTCGTTTGTGAAGGCGCTGAATGCCGCAGAGAACGTGAGGGTTCGAGTTATAACTGCGGTGGTGAGGCCGAGGAATGCCCACGCCCCCACCGGCAGAGGGCTGAGAACGAGCCGAGAACGAGCCCCGCGATGGTAGAGAGAAAAATGGAGAGCAACTGCCAGGCCTGGGGGGTTACCGCCACCGGCTTAGGGACCAGGAACCGGACAATGAGACCGATCGCTAGGGATATCGCTAAGGGTACAGCCTTTGCTCCTTGCCACGCCGCGGGGGCCGAAGCGGGCTTGTCCGCTGCGACCGTGGACTTATTGACTGATCTCGGGGGTTCCGGAAGCCGTGGGCGAGAAGAAACCCTGTGATTGAAGAAATTTGATTGCAGTGAAATTGCCGACGACAGAAGAGAGATATTGGCATTGCGGTTGGTCGCGGGCTCGAATCGCGGAAAGGGAACGGAAGCCCTGGGCTTGGACGAGGGAATGGATCTGCGCCTCCATGTTAAGGAGTTTTGTGAAGGACTGAATGTCCTTGTAGCCTGCAGTGTCAAGCCTTCCATTCCAATCGAAAATTCAAATCAATTTCTTCTACAAAAATAAGAAGAAGAAAAAAAACACACACACACACACAAATCCCCTTTCTCAGAGGATTGTAGAATTCAGTAATCTCGGCCGCATCGTCTCCTCTGAAACGGACTGTAACTGGATCTCTGGTCTCGGCTCTGAGATTTATACTTGCATTGCATTCATGGCTGTGATATTAATTTCAATATTTCTTAACATGCCACGTGTTCATTTCTTCCCTTAGAATATCTTTGGTCGACTTAGTTAAGATCCCTCCATACTTTGGTGTTGTAGCATGAGCATCATATGATAACTAAATGACAAAAGCAATTTGTAAAAATTTAAATTTCGTCTTTTGGTTAATAAAACATGTCCACAAATAAAAGGTTCCTAATAATATTAGGGACTTTTATTAAGAATTTGAAAAAGTAAAACGATAACATAATGTAATATAAGTTTAGATTTTAAATTTTACTTAATTGATATTTGAAAATTTTATCTAAAGGAAACAAGGTTGCATGACAGCGGAGTTCCTGTCAGGTTGGGATGGGAGTAAATGCGACGTAGTACAGACACGTGGCTAGAAAGTTGAAATACATTGAAATACTTTTATACATAGGAAATATGTACTTTTGTAATGGATTGTGGGTTGTCGGGCTAGCGATATACAAAAAGCACCGACAGTTCCATGATACAGAAATTGGGCCTATAATGTTCTTTGTGATACAGAAATCAAGGAGTGGAGTTGCGGACTATAGAAATTCATCACAAATAAAAAAATTATACATACGAAATATGTACTTGTATAAAGTAGATATTTAGTTTTATATATACGAAATTTCTACTTTTATAAAGTATGGGGAAGAGATTTTATAGAGGATGCAGGGAGCCCTCATTGCATACTTAGCCAGTTTTTGGATCGCAAGTTCTCGGGCTGGCGAGTTCAAAATTGGGCCTCTGATGTTTCGTGGCCTACAAATGGCACCGACAGTTCTGCAATATACAAAATGACAAGCGGAGTTTAGTTTGCTTTAAAACTAAGGCTTTTCTTGGACAGAAAGATATAGCATTGCCGGATTAGTTTTCTTTGCACACGTTTTATAGAGCATGCAGGGAGCGGTCATTCCATACTTCGCTAGTTTTTGGATCGCAGGCATTGTCGAATCAATTTTCTTAGTAATTTATCAAAAAATAATAATGTCTGTTACATGTTTCTGGAAATTAGCAGGTTCAAAATTGAGTCTCTGATGTTCCGTGGCATACAAATAGCACTGACAGTTCTGCAATATACAAAATGAGAGGCGGAGTTGCGGACTATAGAAATTTACAAAAAATTAATGTATGTTATGCAATAGAATAGTAATAATGTTTTCCTGAATTAACTTGCTTTAAAACTAAGGCTTTTCTTGAACAAAAAAGATATAGCATTGTCGAATTAGTTTTCTTTGTACACGTTTTATAGAGCATGCAGGGAGGGGTCATTCCATACTTCGCCAGTTTTTGGATTGCAAGTTCTCGGGCTGTTGGTTTCAAAAATGGGTCTTTGTTGTTCCGTGCCCTACAAAAAACATCGAGAGTTCCGCGATATACAAATTGAGAAGCGGCATTGCGAACTATACAATACAAACTTATTATAAAATAAATAATGTATGTTACATATCTCTGGAAATTACATCAACATTTAAAACGTCAACATCGTTAAAGACCAAAAAATTAGCATACAATAGGAGACAATAAATGTAGCATCTCCGAATTAGTTTTATTTAGAACAAACAATAAAGGTTCCTAGAAACCCAAAATTTAGTATACAATAAGGGCATTGTCGAATCAATTTTCTTTGGAATTTATCAAAAATTAATAATGTATGTTACATGTTTCTTGAAATTGAAATGCGTTTGTCATATAGACTGGGATTGGGGCTCTCGTGGACCATAAAAAGAAATAAGTACAAGGATTACGAACGTTGAAAGAAGTGCGTGACGATAGAGAGGAAGACCTGAAAAGAAGAAATTGGAAGTTAAGAGTGTTTGGTTACAGTTTTATATTGAAAGAGGACATAAGTGGATTGATAAAGAAGAGAAAATGACAGCATAGACTTAAATTGGATTGATAAACAAAACAAGATGGCAGTGTAAACTTACTATGAAGCCGATGCGTTTTTGTTGCTGTCGTCAATAGGCATTGTAGTCCTGTTGACCGGTTGTTGCCCTTCCTGGACGAGGCCGTCCATTCTCTCTTGGAACCATTCTTTGATGTAGCTTTTCATGGGGGTTGTGTTGGTTTCATCCTGGATTTCTATGTCGTAAAGGTCGTTTTCTAATTTCCTTAGATCCATTGAAATACTATGCAGAGTCTGTCCAATTTCTTCATTGCGTGAGGCATAGTCCAGTACCCAGCGCTCATGCTCATCTAAACGATGTTCAAGTATGCTGTAAAACTTTTCGAACGACAACCCCTTTAAAATATCAGCTTGTTCCTTGAAGGCTTCTTTGGTGACTAACAAGGATTTGAGAATTAAGTTAGGATCTTGAACCTCGTTGGTAGTTCCGGCGAAGTCCAGCTGGAGCAAGCTTGTGAATAAATCTTCCTTTTCTGACATGACTTGTTTACGTGACTTGACAATGAGTTGCAGGTTGTCAACTTTCTTTTGCCAGCATGTTTTTACTTTTTTGGTGCGCTTTGGCGAGGGGAGTTTCTCCTGTCTTCTTTTCAGTTCCGATGTGTTGTCGACATATTTGGCAAAAGGAGCCAGTTCCTGATCACATAAAAGTTGTTCATTTTTTAAATTTGTCTCCAATTGTTCCAGCAAATCATTGGCCTTCTTTTCGAAGGAAACTAAATTTTGCGATGTTTCCCAGGCTTCAGTAAATACCTACATTCTTTTGTTGATGTTATTCTCTACAAGGGCTCTAGAGCATGCAAAGAGGGTAGAGGATACTTTCATCTTCACTGCAGTGGCAACAGACACAATTTTTGCCAAAGGACTGGCAAAATCTGGAGTTGCAAGGAAAGCCTGCTCAAATTCGTTGAGGCGTTGTTTCATATTTGCATTTTCTGTCTCAATTCCTCGAATGGAATCACAAAGAATGTCACCGGTTCCTTGGTGAAATTGACAGATTTGGGATGGCAGCATTTCGATAAAGTTAATCTCTGCGCGAGATTTGTCTTTCCTGTTTGTTACATCTCTCTTTTCAATGACCAGACTTTTAGATTGGCTGTCAAAAATAGCGCTCTGGAATACGAAGGATTCATCTATGTCAAAAAAGTCAATGTCCAATATTTCCACTGCGGACAACCCAATTTTCTGCATGTGCTCAGCTTCAATTTCAAGTTGTAGTTTTCCACTTTCAATTTGGGGTTCCTCCGCCTACCCTGCATTGTTTTTTCTCTTCTTCGTCAATGGAATTTTGTGAGAACTATCAATATTTATGTGAGGAGGGTTTTTATCTCCTCCTTCATTCGAAGATTTATGGGTTGCTTTCTTACTGGGGTGGACTGTCGAAGCGATGCTCTGTGATGTCGTGCTCTTGGGAGTGTTGGCGGGGGACTGGGTAATCTTCTCACCAGATGCTTTTCCATGTTGTCTGTACAATTCAGTGGCGCTTTGCAATCTCTCTGCGTCATAATCGACAGAAGCAGGATTGTTGTCGACATTGTTCCTGTCTTGGGTCAAGTGTGTATGGATAAAAGAGGTGTTACAGCCAACACCCAGTAAATGTTCTCGAAAAATGCCATTAGGGTCGAACCCTTTTAGCCTTTCAGCGTATGTTAGGTTTGATTTCTTGAAATGGGCGACAAACTCGTCAATCTTGTTGATGTTTTTGCACACGAAGTCTTCAACTTTCCAGGGCAGAGGAATTAACTGTTTTTTTTTCTTGTCATGAAAAAAATGCAACCAATGGTTGTATTGCCTTGTTATTTCTGCAACAAACATCTTGTCCGTGAGGTGGCATGGAAGGAAGGCAGGATTTTCCTTGGAGCCAAAGACCATGAGGACACTGTGATTTTCCTCTTGCTCAAGTGTGCCCTTCCTGTTCAAAAACTTGGTTGCCTAGCCAGACATCCGCAGAGCATCCTTGCCTAACAGAAAATCTTTGAAAACTGAGACAAAGCCATTAAGAACTTCATAAAAACAATGGGAGGCCTTGTGTCTCCATAGTGCCTCGTGCCAGAATGTTACTGGGTCGAATCCACAGTTTATTTTATTGGAAAGAGAAAGTTTTGGAAACGGACAGCAATACACAATTGTGAAAATCAAATAGGATGACATATAAAATTTATTTGATTCTTTGAATCGTGACAACTGGGAGCAGAGCTCAATCAAAATTAGCTTCCCCCAATTGAAAATGTATTTTTCCTTGACTGTGAAATACAAAATATAAATAATTATATGGGAAATGCTTGTTGTGGATGCTTGTCCCGTTATTCTTGTAACCAGCCAAGCAATTTCCCGGAATGGATTTCTAAAGGAACTTACCTGGAGCCTTGTGATATCTTCAGGAACTGTTATCGGGTCTTCGAGGAAGTCCGCTAAGATGTCCAACCCATTATGATGTTTTTCTAGAAACTGTTTGCAATCTTGTCCTTTGAACGTCAATGTTGGGTTCGACAATTTTAACATCTCGCAGAAGAGCTGAGGCGACAAAGAAACATGAGAATGGTCGCGCAGTGGAATAATTCTTTGGCCTGGAATATATTTTTCGGCACACCAAGAGACCACCTCCTTAGAGTCAAAAACCTTAGGAACATAGCCTGCACGAGCGATTCCAGAGGTCCAAATCACTTTGTTTTGGGCGGAACGGGATGAATAGTAAAAGTATGCCCTGGACCACTGAAAGCTCTGGTCCTCTTGTGCAAACATATTTCCTGTATCTCCACAAAATTGTTGTCGACTTGGTGCCATAAGTCTACAAGAACGTTTATTTGTTCCAACCGATGAATGAAATGAAAAGTTGGAAGGGATAATATAACCATGCACAAATTTTGGTCGAAAGCGTGTGAATGGGAGATGTCCTTGAGACTTTCGTTGATTAATGACAATTTGGATGGTTGTTGCATGATGCGTTGTTAACATTAAACAATACTAATTGCATACATAGAAATGCCAACACGTTGGATATTGCAATGAGCAATTAAGTATTGTATATTTCTTAAGCGGACCAACACGAGAACGCGTGTTGGAGATGAACAATCGGAAGGGACAAAATAACTCTCTGCATGTCTTGGTTTAATGCGTAATAATGGGAGATCTCCTCGAGGTTTTCGGCCATTAATGACAATGTTGAGGGTTCATGCACAGTCAACTGTTAGCATGAAAGGTTTCTAATCGCATAGTAAGAAAGTACGGAGGTTGCGGGCAGGGGAAAAAAGACAGCTACAAAACAGGGTTGCAATGTACAAGTGTTGAGGGTGAGGGCGCAAGGGTCAAATTGTATGTCTCATAACTTTTTGAGTGCAATACGCGTAACAACGAAGAGGATATGGTAGGACAGCAGGAAGCACAGGAAGTTAGTGGGGATGGAAGGCAGCGAGAGATACTTTGAAACATTTGTGAGCAGTGGTAGAGTGACCGCGCTGGAATTGTAAATTTCATGAACTTGACAACAGGAGAATCTAAAACAGGTTGAGAAGGTGTCTGCAAAGGAGGCGAAGTCTAGACCTTCTAATTGTAACGCTACGAACATTTGAATGCATAATCTGTAACACGGAAGAGCGAACGATGTCGAAATTAGATAGTCAATTTGTATATTGCAGAGAGTGCAATCCTAACTATTTCGTACCTCTGTTCCCAGTTGTTAGTACTAAGAGCTAATTTAGTATTCAAAATAATTTTTTAGATACTGTTAGATAGTTCATAGGGACTAGCATCTGTAAACAATGGAAATCTCCACCCCGCCAGTCCTGCATTATGTGTGTCAATTTGTATATCGCGGAACTATGAGCGTTGTTTGGAGGACACGAAACAATGGAAGTGAAATGTTGAGTCAGCCACTCCACAGGTTCGCTTGTCAATTTGTATATCGCAGAACTGTGGGTACTATTTGTAGGCCACGGAACAATAGAGGTCCAAGTTTGAGCCTGCTTGCCCGAGAACTCGCGATCCAAAATGTTGCTAGATATCGAATGCAAAATTTGTACATGCTCTATAAAATATCATGGGAATTAGTACATGCTCTATAAGATATCATGTGCATACTTTATAGTCCCATAATACACGGGAAGAAAAAAAAGGGAAAAAGAATGGAGTAGTTAGCAATGGAATTGTAGATCACGAAAATTTAGAGTGGAATATGTATATAACGTAAAAACATATCGAAAGCAACAATGATCAGTCGGATTATGTTGTTTGATTATATAGATGGAGATAAACATATGTCAACCCGCCAACGCTGGAGCTGCATATTTTGTGAATCGGGAAACAGGAGGATCCAAAACATGCTAAGAAAGTGTCTGCAAAGGAGGCGAGGCCCAGACCTTCTAATTGTATTGCTCTGAACATTGGAATGCATAATTTGTAACATGGAAGAGCGGACGATGTCGGATTCCGATAGTCAATTTGTATATTGCGGAGAGTGCAATCCCAACTGATTCGTACCTCTGTGTCCAGTTGTCACTACTAAGAGCTATTTTAGTATTCAAAATAAATTTTTAAATACTGTTATACAGGGAAAAAATAAAAACTAAAATAATTTTTTTGATACTGTTAGATACTTCATATGGATTAGCATTCGTAAACAATGGCAATCTCCACCCCATCGGTCCTGCACTCCGTCTATCAATTTCTATATCGTGGAACTGGGAGCATTGTTTGGAGGACACTGAACAATAGAAGTGCAATGTTGAGTTAGCTAGTCCGCAGGTGCGCTTGTCAATTTGTATATCGCGAAACTTGGGGTGCTATTTGTAGGGCACAAAACAATGGAGGCCCAATTTTGAGCCCGCCCACCCGGCTGAGAACCCGGGATCCAAAATGTCGCTAGGTATGGAATGCGGAATTTGTACATGTTCTATAAAATATCATGTCCATATTTTATAGTCCCATANNNAAATATCATGTCCATATTTTATAGTCCCATAATACACAGGAAGAAAATAAAGGAAAAAGGACGGAGAAGTTCGCAATGGAATTCTAGATAATACACGGGAAGAAGAGAAGGGGAAAAGAACCAAGTATAGAAGAACATCTAGTGTTTGCTTATTAATGAAAATGCTTGCGAATGCCTATTGAGTTCTCACCAGTTAATGCATAAAGTGCAGATCATAGAAGTATCTTTTGTACCACTGTGTCCACTTGCCACTAGTAAGAGCATTGTTGATGTATATGAGGAAGGACACGAAGTTGTTGGGGATGGAAAGCAACAACAGATACTTTGAATTAACTTAATGTATACAAGGAACCCGCGGTGGAATTGTAGATCACAGATGTTTTGAGTGCAAGATGTATATAGCGGAACGATAAGCAACTCATTTCGTAAGCGGCATCCCCGCAACGGCGGACATAAAATTGACTAAGTATGAAAAGGAACTGCGATCGGTCGGATCCGTCGTGCGAGGATATAGATGGAGACGTTAAGGCATGAATTGCAGATCACGGAAGTATTTTTCGTACCAATGTGTCCACTTGTCACTGGTAAGACCATTGTTGATGTATGTCAGGAAGGACGCAAAGTTTCTAGGGATGCATATCAACAATAGATACTTTGAATGAAGTTAATGTATATGAGGAACCCGCGGTAGAATTGTAGATCACATATGTTTTCAGTGCAAGGTGTATATAGTGGAACAATAAGCAATTGGGCTCGTAAGCGTCGGCCCCGCAGTGGTGGACATAAAATTGGTTAAATATGGAATGGAATAGCGGTCGGTCGGATCCGTATTGT
>CBVK0102104368.1:0-25059 GCA_900067695.1 Picea abies
AGTGCGAGGGATCGTCAGATGCAATTGTTGAACTTGATGCGCCCACACACACACATGCAAAGAATATAACACATACCCAACATCCCATTCCTTGGGTTATGTAGGCTAAGGGAAGAGAGATAGATGATTGGAATAGTTGTAGGAAAAACAACTTCTTGTGGGTTGTATTGTGCTATGAGTGGAAAAAGGAGAGACACCTTTTTCTTGTGGATTCATAGCCCCTAACTCGGGGATGATTTGATGTTGGGATTTTGAGAAGCAAATCTACAATTGGGTAGAACGTTCATCCCCTAAAACCGGTTGTACAATTGTTATTAAAAGATAAGTGTTTCTCATCTTTGTTTCACTATTTTGTTTATGGGTTTTAATAGTTGTGTGAATATACTCTGATTTTTAAGTAAATTGATGTTGTTGTGTGCATATAAATGGAGTTGCATTCATGTTGTTAAATATTTCTACTAGTTACATACGTTTTTAATTTTTTGTATGCATTTAGCTTAAATGGGTATCATAAAAAATTTATTGGTTTATTTAGCGTACACGACATATAGGATCACATAAGTAGAAGTAATAATGGTTACATTCTCTAGGTGAATTGTTTTATTCGAAAGGTGTAAGGACATAAGTAGGGGAGCATGCCTTTGTTGAGATGAAGTGTTTCACATATTTAGATGCCAAGAAGTATCAATAGAGGTTATTTATAGCAAATGGGTATCCCACACACTATAAATTGGTAGAATGATAGGGAACAAGGAGGTTGATCCTATCATGGTGGATGGTTAGGCACTATTGAATCTAGGATGGAGGAAAAATAGACTTATGGGATCGTGGCATGGAGATACATGGGAATGGTCGAGAAACAAATTTGACATGTTTCAAACTTTAATGTAGGGATGTGAGGTGACATTTTTAGATGTGGATGGTTGTTAGTACGAGTAGGTTTATGTGTAGAGATAGTTAGAAATGTGGGTGAATGCATTGAAATATACAAAAGGTATTGTCTAAATGTTCTTCGTTTTGTTCCTTTTTGTCGGAATCCAGTGCCATGAATCTCCACGAAATCACAATTTTATGTTGTTTAAATTGCATTTATAAATGAAAAAATGGATTCATTGTGTTGAAAATTACTTGGGACACCCGGATTATACAAAATTAACCACTCAAATTTGCAGATCCAACATTTTCTCGTTGTATTTCAGGAAAATATGACCAGAAAATATCACCGAGAAATGGCCAAAATGTAGAGCGTTTAGACTATGGCGATACAAAAGGGGGGGTGTCTATCGAGAGGAAACATTTCAAAGATGTGGATGGATATTATGAGATAGAGGAAGAAAACTCTCCATCTCTTATAGACTTGAGAATGAGAGTGTAAAAAAAAGTGACCTAGAAGAGAGTGACATTGGTCATTTCTAAAGTCCTTTCATTCTTCTATTTCTATGGTTCTACGTCCTTTCATGTCAAATTGATTGAGTATATTTGTGAGTAAATATTGGAGGTTGATCTCATGATGTTCATGTGATTTAAGTGTTTATTTTTCTATGAGATAAGGTTAAGCATGAAGTTCATTCCATTTTAGTATTTAACTTAACCATAAACCAATAATGTTGCAACAACCAAGATCACAAGAAGAAACAAGATCACAAGAAGAAACACCATGCACAAGAACACAAGAAGTATCCTGGAAAACCCTTCTCAACAAGGGAAGAAAACCCAGCCAAATCCTTTTCTATATTCTTCAAGACAAATACCTTCACCACCAAGAAAACCTAGCACACAAGAGGGTGTTTGCAAACCCTAGAAAACTAGCGCCCAAGAGAGGTGCACACTTTTCCCAAGTAGATGTACTTGCTGAAATTTTCAAACTCACACAAAAGATATGATTCCTCAATGGGGAATTTACCTTTACTTATACTAGACTGAACCTATCAACATAAGTGTCTATTGGCACAACATGGCCGACCTCACTAGCTCACAATATAATTAATATTAACCAGATTAATTATCTTTTACATTAATTATTAATCATATTAAGGTGGGGTCGACCTGTACCCTTTACATTACAATTAGGGTTACAGGCATGTCTGACTCTTGAACAATATACCAAAGGATCTTATACACCCACTAGTTCTCATCCACTAGGGGCACATCCATAGGGATGTCCATATCTTTGGCTCACTGCATTACAGAGGAGAACCACTTCTTCACTAGTGCTCAACCACTAGGATTACATTCACATGTGCTCGTCCACAAGCACATCCAATCAACATATCTTCTTTCCAACTGCATTACAAAGGAGAGTCATATGGATTTTCTCATCAACTCTCTGCTCAGAGGAGGCTAATACATCATCTTCATTTATGTTCTCATGACGATGCACCCAACACTTTTGGATTTCACACGTTCACCTTGTGCTCAGCCATAGACACACCCAACTCTGCAAATCTCCTTTCTCACTGCATTACACATGAGAATAATCTAGATTTCTTCTCAACTCTCTATAAGGAGGAGTCCATCTCTACTTTCCAACTCTGTCTTAGATGGGAACCACATACCCTTCTCATGGGCTCTCTCTTAGGTTTGTGTCCTGGAGAATGTCTTACATAGCTGCAATCATCAACACTCCCTCTTAGATAGGGAGGCATTCTTCATTATGCCAAGTCTCACATGGATGTACTTTGAACTTTGTCTTGGTTGTAGTCATCAACACTCCCTCTCAAATAGGGAGGTATTCTTCACAAAGCTAACTTTGGTGAAGATGGTTGTAGTTTGCTCATGTGTAGAAAGGTACTACATGTGTACTATTTTCCTCTGCATCATACCTCTGATATAATGATATTTCAATGTGTTTCGATCTATCAGGAAACAATGGGTTCTCAAAGAGATTTACACATGGCTCTTGTTATCATCATAGAATCTGTCTCATGATCAAGTAAATCTGTTAGAAGCTTGTGAAGCCACATTGTTTTTCACACTCGATGTTGTATACTCTGCTTCTGTGGTACTCAAGCCCATAGGGTTTTGTTTCCTACTGCATCAGGAAACCATGGAAAACTTCATGGTAAGACAACAACCTGATGTTCTCTTTCGGTCCACTATATTCTGTGCTCAATTTATATAGGCATATCCCTGCAAACTCAATCTCATACTTGGAGGCATATCTCAGACTATACCAAATTGTGCCTCGTCCATATCTCAATACATGATTTACTGTTCTCCAGTGAGTCTGTCTTTTCTGGCTCATGGATTGACTAAGTACATTCACTGCATAACATGAATGAAATCTAGTGTTAACCAGATACATCAGTGATCCAATCAAGTGTGAATCAATCTCGTCTGAATCATCATCAGTCATTTTATTCAAATCCATCACCATGGATTTGCATTCTGTCATACTGAACTTCTTTAATATTCCCACTGTATATTTTCCTTGACTCAGGAAAATCTAATCGGTCCTCTGTCATACTTCTTGTCCCAAGAAATAGTGCATCATACTCATATTCTTCATCTCAAAATCATAAGTCAAAGATTACTTGTATCCAACAAAAAGGATTTATGAAGAAGTCATCAAAATCAGGCTCTCGTCACCAACACTGTAATAATATAGGTTTGGATCAATAATACTCTTGCTGAAACCCATATGATATAGTTTCCAACTCATGGATGGTAGTACGGATGGAAGTGTATTAGGCTTACTGGATCAAGTGTCTCATCATAGAAAACTCTCTTTGTTTGTGAGGATCCTTTGGCTATAGATCTCACTTTGTATTTATCGACACTTCCATCAGTTGCATGTTTGATCTTATATATTTACTTGGAAGTTACCACAGACTTCCCTTATGGTCTCTGAAAAATATCTTGAACATCATTCTTTGAAGATATACTAGTATTCTTTTGTTATGGCATCTTGCCATATTTGTTCTCCTGTTGCTTCTCTAAGACAAGGAGGCTAAAAATCAATGAAGTGGCTCATGACTGAAGGATAGCTCCAAAATATATTTTTCTTTCTTGGGAAGTTCCTTGAGGGGTTTGTATGTTCCTCTGCCTCCTACAGAGTGAGCCTAGGCAAGAATTTTATACCCTACTGCAATATCTCTTGGGAATATCAACTGGAGAAACTAGATCGGTTGGAATAATGTTTGTCTCCCTCTAAAATGATGAAGGGGGAGAAGGTATTGTCTCACTTTCAATCTCCATATGAGATTCTTTGGATATTTGAAAGGATATCTATTCTTCAAGGACAACATCTATGCTTGTCTCAATCTTTCTCTAACCAGGGATGTAGATATGGAATGTCTTCGATGATTCACTATTTATCCTATAAATGTATCCTTTCTCCTTGAAGGGTCTATCTTTAACTTCTTCTCTTTGGGTACATGAAAATACACTAGGCACCCAAATATCATGAAGTGTTCAATCTCAGGCTTCACTTTGGTGAAGGTTTGGGAGTTATGTTTTTCAAATTTTGGTGAAGCCTCTTGTTCTAAACATATATTGTGTCATGCATGTTAGAATATGAAGGATTGTGCTCATTTTACCATTGAAAATACCCTTGTCACCCAACCATAGGCCAAATCCACCCTCCGATCACCTTGACCTTGACAAAGAGAAGAATCCTGGTAGCAGTCAATAGCCAAGCAAGGTCAATGCACCAAACAAGAAAGTAACCAAAGCTGATCAGATAGTCCAACCTAGAAATTGGTGCAATACCTTCCCCAGAACTTGTGCACAAAACTGCCAGACTGCAATGCACACAAGTGACTTCTGCAATTTTGAGAATGTGATAAATGAGAGACTGGCACCTTGTATTTATAGTATTTCTGGCAGGCTTGCCTGGGTCGAATTCTCCTTCTGGGTACTAATAAATTCATTTTAATTATCTTTCTTCAACCAACATCTTGTATAGGGTTTCCTTCATTTCTTTTCTTCCTTCCAGAACATTATAATCTTGTCAAAGGTCACAATAAAGGTTCATACCTCTCGAAGCTACCATAATATTAACACTCTCTCCTAGTTAGGGAGGTATGGTCTTGAGCGCAAATAGACCATTCAACTGGTAGTATCACGAGCACCGTCATTATTATCCAACTAGATAATATACATGACAACTGGTACAATATCAATTGATAGAACGCAACTGTGCTTTATCCAAGGTAGTACACAACTACTCAAACTGCGACAAATAGTCACAAATAGTGGAACATATCCACCACAGTAGCATATCTCTACTGTCTAGAGACAGGTAGTCTCCATAAAAATCATCTGATGTCAACCTGCACATAAGATATTGTTAAAATAAACTGAATAATCTAGGCCAATCTTTCACTCACATATGTGATATATTTAAATAATATCTTCCCTCAGAGTAGAACATCAATGATGGGCTAACTGCCTTATTCTTCTCAAACAAGGAAGAATAATTGTTCTGATTTATGAACCTAGACCATTCCTCACCCTGGGCCATTCCTCTGACACTAAACAAAGTGTAACATGGAGAGAATGAATCCACCGTAAGGAATGCATGTCCCTGATTGCTGAGCTTAGACCATTCCCCACCCTGGGTCATTCCTTCGGTGCTAAACAAAGTGCAACCTAGAGAGAATGAATACACCCTAAGGAATGACTGTCTGGACCATTTCCTTTGTTAACCACAAGAGGAAAATATTGTCCTGTATCAACCTCCAAAACAGACCATTCTTCTTGAGTAACCCTCAATAAGAGAGACTACCCTATACCACTCCCCAAGTTAACCACAATGGGAAGTCGTTGTCTATGATACATCAACAGTTTGGACCATTTCCCATGTTAACCACAATGGGAAATCATTGTCTGTCGGAAATCTCAATCCGCTTTCCGAACAGGAAAGAATCTGCCCAAGCTTGACTGTTTTTCGATCTCGAAAATAAATGTCTTCAATAATATTTTCAGTGCTCCCTCTCAACCTAGAAAGTCATTTATTACCTTTCATCTAAGGGAGTTATTTCCACGATCCCATCTTCTCTCGGAAATATGAAAAATTTATTCTGGATAGAGGCTTTGTCAGGATATCTGTTGTCTGCTCGTCTATGGGGATATACTCGAGATTTACCTCTCCTTCTTGGACTTTATCTCGAATAAAGTAGTATTTGATGTCAATGTGTTTCGACCTTTCATGAAACACAGGATGTTGTGA
The DNA here is from genome assembly GCA_900067695.1 of Picea abies. Taxonomy (NCBI): domain Eukaryota; kingdom Viridiplantae; phylum Streptophyta; class Pinopsida; order Pinales; family Pinaceae; genus Picea; species Picea abies. The sequence continues at coordinate 6,173 of CBVK0102104368.1, forward strand.
TAATCTTATACAACTCTGATTATCACAATATATTATGGTCGATTATGGAATCTGATCAAATAAATCGGAGATTATGTTCCTTAGCCATATTGCTTCTGTGCATGCTTCACATGTTGCCATATACTCTTCTTCTACTATGATGAGTGCGACAGACTTCTGTTTCTTGCTGCCCCAAGATATCATAGTGGAGCCCAAGATGAAACACATACCTGAAGTGCTCTTTCTATCTTCTGCACTTCTTGCCCAGTCTGAGTCTGTGAATCCATGAAGTTGGATATCACTGGATACGGTATATCTCAATCCATAGTTTATTGTCCCATGAATATATCTTAATACATGATTTGCAGCTATCCAATGCTCATGTCTTTGTTCCACCTGGAACTTGCTTAGTGTATTCACGACAAAGAAAATGTCTGGTTAAGTATTTACCAAATACATCAATGACCCAATCAGTTGTCGATATAGAGATGGGTCTACTGGATCAGAATCTGGATATTTCACTTTTCTTATATCTGCATTCATAGGAGTGTCCATGGACTTACAATCCATCATTCCAAACTTCTGAAGGATTTTTATGGCATACTTTCCTTGTCCAAGGAATACTTCACCACGCTTCTGCCATACTTCTAGTCCCAAGTAATAATACATGAGACCTAGATATTTCATATCAAATTCAGAATCTGATTCCTTCTTGCACTGGATGATGAGGGACTCTCCACCTGTTATGAATAGATCATCAACATATAGTAGTAGAATTACAAGTGCATTTTCCATGACTTTGTAGTAAAGTTTTGGATCTGCATGAATCTTGGAGAAACGAAGTCTAGTTAGATAGTTGTCCATTCTGGCATACCAAGCCCTTAGAGCTTGCTTGAGTCCATATAGAGCTTTCTTTAATCTGCAAATGTGAGTGTCTCTGGAATGTACCTCAAACCCTTGAGGTTGTTCAATACATACTTCTTCTTCGATTGCTCCATTGAGGAAAGTTGTCTTTACATCCATCTGATGTAAGTTCCATCCCATGGAAGCGACAAGATATATGCTAGCTCTAATGGAAGTATATCTAGCCACCGGAGCAAAGGTTTCATCATAATCTTCTCCCTCCTTCTGGGAGAACCCTCTGGCTACAAATCTTGCCTTGTATTTATCCACACTTCCTTCTGCTGCATGTTTGATCTTGTATACCCATTTTGAAGTTACCACTGATTTTTCTTTAGGTCTAGGTACGATTTCCCATACCTCATTTTTCATAATGGATTCATGTTCTTCCATCATAGCTTCTTTCCGTTGTTCCTTTTGAACTACTTCTTCAAATGTGGTAGGTTCTTCATCTAGACGCTTCATCATGTATGCTGCATAACTTGAGAATCTTTTAGGTATTTTACTCTTTCTGAATGTTCCTTCTGGAACCTTGAGTCTTTCTGCGTATTTTAAGGTAGCTTCAAGCCAAGCTGGTCATTTCTTGGTCTTAGGTACGATATCTGAATCAATGTTTTCACATGGTTCCATAGGATGATCAGGTTGTTCCTTTTCGTCATTTTTCGTTTTCTGTGTTTTCTTCATTAGGTTCTTCAATCTCTTCTTCTTCAATAGTTTCTTCTATGGATTTCTTGAAGGCCATCCTTTCATTGAATGTTATGTCTCTGCTGACTTCGATCTTGTGTTGTTCTGGAATATATATTCTATAAGCCTTGGATGAATTACTGTATCCCATGAATATTCCCTTATTTCGTGAGGGTTCTAGTTTATTCCTTTTGTCCTTGGGAAAGTGAGAGTAAACAAGACATCCAAATATTCTTAGGTTTTCCACATTAGGTTTCTTACCTGAGAAGGATTCTTCTGGTGTCATGTCATTTAATATACAACGAGGACTTCTGTTCTGCACATATATCATTGTCATTGCTGCTTCTCCCCATAAGAACATGGATAGACCTTGATCATTTAGTAAGGCTTTTACGGTTTCTTCAATAGATCTGTGCTTTCTTTCTGCTACACCATTTTGTTGAGGACTATGAGGAACAATCAACTCCCTCCTAATCCTTGCTGATTTGCAGAATGCAACGAATTCCTTCGAGGTGTATTCTCCTCTATTATCTATTCTTAATGTCTTGATCTTCCTGTTAGTGAGGTTTTCTATCTCTGCTTTGAATTCTTGGGGCTTGTTGAATACTTTGTCTTTTGTCTTCAGTAGATATAGCCAAGTCTTTCTTGAATAATCGTCTATGAATATTAGGTAGTAAAGAGATCCTCCTAGAGATTTGACTGGCATTGGACTGCAAACATCTGAGTGTATTAGATCTAGGATCTCCTTAGATCTATTGTTGTTGCTTGGGAATGGTTTCTTGATATTGTTCCCAAGGGCACATCCTTTGCAAATTCCTTCATGTGTAGATTTCAATTCTGGTATTCCTTCAAACATTCTTCTGAGAAAGGGTAATGATTGATAATTAATATGAGTGTACCTTCTATGCCAAATCTCATTAGGGTTGACTTCTTCATGAACAGGAGCTTCTTCATCTTGTTCTAGTAATCTATATAGATTTCCTTCATGACTTCCAATAACCCTAGCATTCTCTATGATGGAGTCTTTATGCCATGATAACAATTTTCCATCCACAAAAGCTATTATGTTTCCCTTGTCTTCTAGGCATGATATCGATACAAGATTATTTTCTAAACTAGGTACATATAAAACATTGCTCAAGTGAACATTGTTACCTAATTTCAATTTGACGAAGGCTTGTCCAAATCCTTCGACGGGGTAAGTTCTTTTGTCTCCAAGATCTACCTTGTACGATGTCTTCTTCTCATTTAGATTTGAGAGTCTGGCTTGATCTCCCATCATATGCCTAGAATCTCCACTATCGATTATCCACATGTCATCTTCAATCATTCCAGTGAGTGTTGAGTAGTGTAGAAGACTGATTGTTTCACTCATGTCTTCGGTTGAATGGTAGTTGGTCATGCCTTGATCCAAAACTTCAACTATGACATTTTTGTCTTCTGAGATAGCCAAAAGGTGCGCTGAATTGGGGTGCATTTGAATATGTTCTCCTTGAGCGAGATTCTCCATCACAAGGTGTTGGATCTGAGATTAGGGTTTTTGGAACTACTTTTGCTAGTAACCCTAGCGACAGTGTCTTGGAAGTTTCTCCTTCTAGTAATCCTAGCAGTAGTTCCTCAACAATCTCAATATCCTAGCGTCTATGCTTCCTTCCAATGTTTAGATTGAATGAAGGAGGTGTGGGTCCATAACCCGTTATAATATGAAGGATTGTGCTCATTTTACCATTGACAATACCCTTGTCACCCAACCATAGGCTGAAGCCACCCTCCAAGCACCTTGACCTTGAAAAAGAGAAGAATCTTGGTAGCAGTCAATAGCCAAGAAAGGCTAATGCACCAAGCAAGAAAGTAACCAAAGTTGATCAGATATTCCAACCCAGAAATTGGCGCAACACCTTCCCCAAAACTTGCACACAAAACTAGCAGACTGCAGTGCGCACAAGTGACTTCTGCAATTCTGAGAATGTGACAAATGAGAGACTGGTGCCCTGTATTTATAGTATTTCTAGAAGGCTTGCCTAGGCCGTCTTCTCCTTCTGGGTACTAATAAATTCATTTTAATTATCTTTCTTCGGTCGATCTCGTTTAGGGTTTCATTCATTTCTTTTCTTCCTTTCAGAACATTCTAATCTTGTCAAAGGTCACAATAGAGGTTCATACCTCCCGAAGCTACCATAATATTAACAATGCATGCTTCTACCCATGGAATTATAGAAATATTCTGATCATTCATTATTGCATTTGTTGTCTGAAGGATGGTTCTATTATTCCTCTTTCTCAAATAGTTTTGACTCCCTCTGAAGGATAAGCATCTTCCTTTGTTCTTAACCTGTCTGGAACAATAAAACAAGAGGAACCAAAACAAGAATATCTCCTAAAGGAGAATAGTGGGTACATCTCTAGAATCAAAACAATTTAAGGATTGTTGTCACAACTACAACACCTACTCGTAATGTAGCAAACTTTAGAAATATAGGTTAGAGGAATGACAATTACAACAATCAAACCTAGAGTCTTCACTTCTAGTGTGATGTTCCTTTGAATGCACTGAGATCTCTCTGGATCCAAGAATTCAACAATGATACAAATAATATATATACAAGTGCATACCTAAGGGTGTTGATATGATTTCTCCAATGACACATGGTTGATCTATGTCCTCTGATATCTTCATGAAGGAGGTGAGTCATAGTGACATCTTTTTGTATCACCCACAATAAGTCTTCCTTTGAAGTCTTGTTTTCTAGGAACTTGAAGTTGCTTGATCCATCAAGCTTATCTTCCATCATAGTTTTGTTCATCATAATTTTAGATTCTTTACAACTCTTTGTCAACTGGGCTAGAAAACCTAACGACTATGCTAGGATACCACTTTTAGGTTTTGTTGGACTTATGACTACTAAAAATAATTCTTTTAAATATAGGAGAACAATGGTGAGATTAATATCTCCTTCAATGAGTTGCAAAAACCCTAATACTGAAATTTTTGCAGAAATTAGTGAAACCTTAGAAACCCTAGGGCCAAAATTTCAAAATGCTCGTAATTTTGATCTGAAGCTTGTTGGAGGTTCGCTGAAGGCATTTGTACACTCTTATTCCCTTTTTATCCCCAACATCCAAGTTCCAAGTGCTAAAAACCTCCAGAAGAGTAGGTCGTATGGATTTTTTGGGAACCCTAGGAGGGTCATACAATTTCTGCAAAAGAGAGAGAGGATGGCTTAAAGTTATTTGCGCAATGGGTTCTTCAAGACCTATGCTCTGATACCATGTTTAATTTTCTATGATACAAGGTTAAGCATGAAGTTCATTCCATTTTATCATTTAACTTAACCATAACCAATAATGTTGCAGCAACCAAGATCACAAAAAGAAACACCATGCACAAGAACACAAGAATTATCCTGGGAAACCCTTCTCAACAAGGGAAGAAAACCCATCCAAATCCTTTGCTATATTATTCAAGAGAAATACCTTCACCACCAAGAAAAATTATCACACAAGAGGCTTATTGCAAACCCTATAATACTAGCGCCCAAGAGAGGTGTGCACTTTTCCCAAGTAGATGTACTTGTTGAAATTTCCAAACTCACACAAAAGATATGATTCCTCAATGGGGAATTTACCTTTACTTATACTAGACTAAACCTGTCAACATAAGTGTCTATTGGCACAACAGGGCCGACCTCACTAGCGCACAATATAATTAATATTAACTAGATTAATTATCTTTTACATTAATTATTAATCATATTAAAGTGGGACCGACTTGTACCCTTTACATTACAATTAGGGTTACAAGAAGGTATGACTCTTGAACAATATAGCAAATGATATTATACACCCACTAGTGCTCATCCACTAGGGGCACATCCATAGGGATGTGCATATCTCTGGCTCACTACATTACACAAGAGAACCACTGCTTACGTTCCCCTGTGCTTGTCCACATGCACATCCACTCAACAGATCTTCTTTCCCATTGCATTATACGAGAGAGTCATCTGGAGTTTCTCATCAACTCTCTGATCAGAGGAGGATAATACATCATATTCATTTATGTTCTCATGATGATGCACCCAACACTTTGGGATTTCACACGTTCACCTTGTACTCAACCACATGCACGCCCAACTCTGCATATCTCATTTCTCACTGCGTTGCACAGGAGAATCATCTGGAGTTCTTCTCAACTCTCTGTAAGGAGGAGGCCATCTCTATGTTCCAGCTTTGTCTTAGATGTGAACCAAACACCCTTCTCAGGGGATCTCTCTCAGGTTTGTGTCCTGGAGAATTGTTATCGGATTAATCGGTAAGTGCAGACAAAAACAAATCTCCCTAACTTCCACAAGAAACTAGAACAAAACAAAACAGAATAGACACTTCGCCTTAAACTTCATCATCATATGAACTAGTTTAGTGAGGTACAAGTGACATAACTTTTAAATGACTCTTGATACTCGCTAGTGTCGTCCTTGTAGCTCCTTCCTTGGGTTTGTAGAATAGTAAGCCTATCAAAGAATCATAAACCAACAAAGAGGGAAAACAAATATATATGTATTCTAATGAAGTCTATGTATATGATCAAGGAATTATACAATAGAAGACAAGATGCTTTTATAAGGAAGAAATGTATTACTGTATTAAATGAATAAAAAGTGGATTATACAACCCATGCCTTGATGTTGCAAGGTCCCCTTTCGATGGCTCTTTGCTTCAACACACACACCTTTTCTCCAATGCCTTGAATGAAGAAGATCCACAACCTGTCTTGAAGAACTAAAGCAAAGTTGTGAAGCATAATCTGAAGTAGAACTCTCCATACAAATCTTAGCCTATTCAACCTTAGCCTTTTCCATGAGAGATCCCTCTTTATATAGTGTGAAAGAGAGATGGATGAGGAGATTAGGATGATCCCACCAAATCATAGAAGCGAGTAAGATCCAAACCGATCAGAGGCCACCTCATCTTCTAGAAGATTCCCTTCTAGAACATTCGTGAAATTTGACTTTTCTCATGCTTTAAGCATCATCGCACCCTATGCACAAGCAACATGTGACGACGTCATAGTCCACGTTTAGGGCAGAGTGTGATGATAGAGCATCATCACACCCCATGAATATAGCAAGGTGAGAATACCTTCCTTGACATGGTTTTTGAAAGAGGAAAGCAAAACACTTTTCTCATGGAGAAAGTCTCTTTTAGTATTTTCAGGAAACATGAACACATGTTGTCAGGTGATCATTGAGGTGACCAAAATAATGTGTAACAGAATGCCCCCCAAAGTATGAAGCTGGAACTTGTGACAACTGAAATACTTTGTAGAAAGCGTGTGTCGAAAATAAGGACCGCATCGATCGAGAACCTGCAAACAAACAAGCATATGCATAATATCATACCATTTATGAGGTAGGCATTCCCATACTCAGAATACAAGTGACTCTCATCATAAGTTTCAAGTGAGCCATGGTCACTAAACATACTCTGTGGATACATGGCATCATAATTTGGCATATCCACTAGGAATACATTGTGGATCTATGCTTTAAAAGAATTCATATTCGGACATAGCCATGAGACATACACAATGACTCTATGTGTCAGTACTAATTCATGAATACTCCGTCGCAACCTGGATCACAATGATAAGATCTAGGGTCTTCATTTTCATCATCTCTAAGTACAAATATAGCCATGTGATTACAAGTGTTGAAGTCGAACATGGTAGAAACCACTTGATTACTGGTCATTAATGAAAATTGTTAACAAGTGTGAGGGAAATCACCATTGATGTCAATGACTCCCAAGGTACCCCAGTACAATTGAATGAATGTGAATAATTGAGTTGAAGTCGAACACTCGATGGAATATTCCAATCAGGGGTTAATGATGTGAACCCACTGTTGAAAGAGAAGAAACCTTCCATTGAGGCATGCATGCTCTAAGGTACTAAATGATTTCTAAGTCTTGTTCCTATATAACGTGTTGAAGTCAACATGAAAAGACTTGTCACTGGAGGGCCTTGATGTATCCCCCATCAATGACATGAAATATGTAATAGATTTGAAATAGATCAGAGTATGAAGTGATTCAGAACTGACTCAGGAAAGGATGACATGGTAGAAAATTTATAACTGCAGATGGCCGACTTGATAGAAGGCTTGTTTAGGTTGGACTTCTCTTGAACATATGAACGACATGACAATGGTCTTGGCATCATCGACTCAAAGAGAACCCAACATATGAACTTGTGGATGGTCAAACGAGAGACAAATGGATTTCCCAACCCGGATACAATGATGAAGGGGGGTGTCATGTTCAAGAGCGACTATTGCTGCCACTAGCACAAATATAGAGACACATTTTTTTCCCAATTCCCCCCCACCATTTCTTGCGCATGCCTCTTTATTTTTACGCAAGCTTGAGGAGGATAACATATGCTTGTAGATGTAAGATCATCCTTTAGACGAGTCTCTCAGAGTATGTTTAACGAACCCTAAGAAGGAGTGGTTCGATCCCATATGGGTCTTTCGATGTTTGTTTAATGAGTACAAGGAAATAAAACTCGGGGGTTTTTCATTTTTAGAGTCTGAAAAACACTTAAAGAGAACTCCATCAGGTACTTTTTCGTAAATTAATACGACGAGACCCAAAAAGGGATAACCTATTGCTCATCAGATGTTTTTTTCAAATACTTTTATGAGCATGAAAAGAACATGGTCGCTCGACCATCTTTTCATGTTTAGGGAGCTTGAAAAGAGCTTAAAGGATAATCCATAGATTTTGTTTTTCGTGTTGCCAATACAAGTTCGAAAAAATGACAGAAGACTACTTGATTACATTCTCATGGTTTCATGAGGGTTAAAAAGAATTAATACTATGCTCAGATTTTTTCCTAAAAAACCCTAAAAGGATCTATACATGCGAAAAATATACAAAAACAAACCAAAAAAGGGGTGGACCCTTGTTCCAACGTCTCATCTCTAGACTTTTTAATCTGCAAAAGTCAACACTTGTAAAGTTGTTAAGACTTTAGGGCATGGATAAAGCATAAAAATAATATAATTTGCAAATGAAAAGTGATAAAAGTCAATAAAATAGGTTAAAAACACCATTTTACCATTTCATTTGTAAGTTTACCAAAATAGTGCACCAAAGCCCTTTTTAATCCTGATTTTCAACTGTGGTTTGCGGAGTGTGTGGTGGATCATTGCATGAATGGTCTCCGTTAAACATGTAATCTCCTTCTCCTTCATCTTTTCATGGTTTCAAAATTGATTTTTATTGGTTAAGTTTGTGTTTTTGGGTCAATTTTTAAGGGTTACTTGCGTGTTGAGGTCATCGTAGGTGCCTTATATAACGAACCACGACAATCTAGGATCATCACAAGTGACCCTATAGGTACGGTGCGATGATGTCGCACTGCATGAATGTTCAGCCCCACGAAGACTGCAACCAAAGATTTAAAAAAGATAAACCTAACTAGAAAAAAAACCCAGTAAAGAATTTTATGTTTCTTATCTCATCTTATGGTTCCTTGGTAGGATTTCCTTGGTCAAGATGTTGGAGTGGCATGAGCGAGAGCATGAAGAAGAATATTAGTTTTTCGGGAATGACCCGGGAATAGTTATGTCTCTCATGTAGTGTGGGTTACTAAAATTCTTCAGGATTCAGGGCATGAGAGCCCAGTTTAGATTATTAGAGTACTTGGTTTACATGTTGGATGTGAACAAGCAGACATTTCGTGTGGGTGTCCACACACTCACAATAGATATCGAGGATATCTATTTTGTGACATGGCTATCTCACCGTGGTTCACGAGTGTCACTTATAGTCAGCAGGAGTGGAGGTGAGCCTATGAATTACTATGTCTACCATCATTACGTGCTAGGTACTGAGAAACATAGCGGAAAAGTAGTTATCAGGGATGTCAAAGATTTACCTTTGCAAACTATCCTTTACACTATTACTCGCATGGCAGGTAGTGAAGCTCCCCATATGGATTTGCAGAGTCATTTTCAGTATGCATTAGAATGCATGGAGACCAGGGTCTTGAACTCGTGCGAGGGGGTCCTAAAAAGCATGAAGAAACTACTTACCAAGTGTCGAAATGGTCGGTTAAAGAAATTTGGATATGGGTCTATTTTTGTGTCCTTCTTCCTAGAGAGGGTCCCTGTCCTGTGCCATTAGGTGGAGTGGGGTATACCTGCTCCACAAGATCCAAGGATGAAGAAGTGGGTAGATCTCATGGCTTGACATGGAGGTGTTACCATCGTCAAATATGACGATGTCTTCTTTCAATGGATGAGGACTCAGCTTCTCATGCTGGAATATTATGTGTATGCCAGGGTAGATTTCCATGGAGATCCAGATCTGGCTCTTCCCGACGGGTCCCAGTGGGGGGACATAGGTAAGAAGGAATTTTTTTTATATAATGTTTTTGTTATTTCAATAATATAAAATGTTTTTTGTGTTAATTATTTGACAACTAATCGAGTGCTCTCATCAATGCAGGTGTGGGACCTTATCATTCTATGATTTCATCTCCTATCCAGAGGTGAGGAGAGAGAGGTTTTGTAGTAGGAGTAGCTGTTGTAGATCTAGAGGCCATAGAATAGAACCTAGAAGGGCTAACCATGCATGTCCTTGATGAAACAGTGGATGAGCTCCCTAGGCATTATCAACGCCATACAATGGGTATATCTGCATCCATCGGTCGACTTCTCCATAGAGTAGCACAGACAATCACTTGTTATAGTGAGCAACATCCTTTATTCTTTTGTACATGAAGCTATGAGCTTCACATTTTTTATATTTTGGTCTTCGGACAAAAACACTTTTTGTAAACTTTTATCGTTATAAATATACGTCTCCTACCGACTTACTTGTTTTATGTACAAAGTGTGATTGGATTTTATAGATGTCTCAAATGTCTATCTAACACATAATTATCCAATGCATCTGTCAATGTATTTAGACATCTAGGAATGTGTTGGTATTCAATGTAATCAAAATGACGTTCCAAGAGGCAAATTTGTAAATATACCCTTAGCAGAGTGGGACTCCGGATGGAATAAACGTTACTCAACTGTAGTACTACTAACTGTGAATCAAGTCATTAAATAATATGATGGATTCCAAGTGAAACAACGTCAGTTAAAAACTATATAACTGCACTGTATTCTGTGATATTGTTAATTGCACGACCAAGGCAAACACCATGTAGACTGATTAATTCATCTGTAGGTGCATAGATTTACCTAGCAACAAACACTAAGTTTTGAGTACTGCGACTAGCGCCATCAGCGAAACCAATATTGGGTAGCAAAGATACCAACATATGGAAACCAAGCACAATGCTAGGTAAGCAGTTGAAGGGAGAAACCAAAAAATGAAAAAGCACACAAGAGTATGATACACTAAAAATACACAACACTCATGAAAAAAATGATTTAAACATAGTACTTATTCAAGTAAAGCCCATTTCTAGGTTCACTCAAAGGAACTCAATCATAATCCACCAACTCATAATCCCCTTTCTCCAACACTCGTTTCACAATATAAGGACCCCACCACATGGGCTCGAATTTACCGACCCCTAGCAAAACACGATCTTGCTCGTAAAGAAGAACTAGATCACCTTCTGAAAAAACATGTGGTTTGACATGTTTTTCATATTGAGATTTGACACACTTTTTTTGAGTTTCAATGACTAAAGAAACATCATGACGTTTTTCGTCTAATTGCATCAAATACAAAAGATGTTTCTCTTTAGTTGAGGTGTTAGGGAGAAGTTCGACAGCTAGTTTGAAAGATGGGATTTCACATTCAATCGACAAAATTTCTTCGATACCATATACTAACTGGAAAGGTGTGAATCTCGTGACAGACTTAATAGATGTCTGATAGGCCCACAATGTTAAGAACAACATCGTGTGCCAATTTGACTTATGAATTCCTACCATCCGTCGAAGCATAGTAGTGAGAACTTTGTTGATTGCTTCAACCTGGCCATTGGCCTGTGGATAATAGGGGGTTGAGTTTTCATGTCGAAGAACCAACTTCTTAGTAATTTTAGACATCATGAAATTGCGAAAATGACTACCGTGATCAGTAACGATGGCTTGAGGGACACCAAATCTAGTAATGATATGATTGAATATGAACAATGCTGCAGTTTTCCCAGTATTATCAAATGTGGGCATCGCCTCCTCCCATTTAGTGAAATAATATACAACTACAATAATTTATCCATGACGCCCGACTAAGTGAGGGTTACATGTCATGAAGTCAATACTTCATTTAGCAAATGGACTAATGAAAACTACAGGGTGAAGAGGATTAGGATGAGATCAAATCTTATTGTTGTAGGTTTGACAAGCGTGGCATTTTTGGACAACAATAATGCAATCCTTAAACAATGAAGGCCAGAAATAACCAGCTCGTAAGATCTTTTGGGCAGTGGCATACCTAGACATATAACCACCACATGCTCCAAAGTGACAGTCATTCAAATATTTCTCAGCTTCATTGTAGGTGAGACATCGTCGAAATATGGAATCAATACCACGACGGTAAAGGGTATCACCAAGGATAATATATTGACGATATTGATATCAGATACGAAGATGATTTGTACTAGAAAGATCAGACCGAAAAGTTTGGGTCCGGATATAGATGATAATATATCCGTACCATATGTCGTCATAACTGATTATAAAGAGATATTCGTCAAGTAAGGAATCCTCTGCTACAGTTTCTGTTTCAGTAGAGGGAAGGTCACATATCAATTCGGAAAAATCCAAAGACTTCTTTGAATTGGCGCATTCAAACTCCAAATCAAACACATGGAGAATAACTATCAATTTAGAGTATTCACCCCCCAACTATTGTCGAGTAAGGATGTGTTGCACGGGGTTTCAATTGGAAATGACTATGGTTCTGCGTAATAATATGTAGTGATGAAAATGTTGAACAACTTGAAATATGTAGGCTAGTTTATCCACATGTAAATACTTGGTTTTGGTAGTCGTGAGACTCCGAGTCAAATATTATATAACATGTTCATCGTGTGAATCATCCTCTTGGACTAAAACCATAACAATGGTAGAGTCTGAAGGAACTAAGTACATGAAATAATCTCGACTATAATTGGGTGGAAACAACAATGGTGTACGAGTTAAGGAGAGTTTCAAAGCTTCAAAGGCTTTGTTTGCAGTGTCTTCCCATACAAAATCGTAACCTTTCTTGAGAAGCCGAGTAAATCCTTTCATTAATTCAACGTAGTTGGGAATGAATTGACTTAAAAAGTTTGTCGTGCCTTGCAAACTTTGGATTTGGCATAGAGTGGAAGGATGAGGTAGATTAAGAATAACCTCAAACTTCAAGGGGTCTACCCTAATCCCATGTATAGACACGATAAAACCAAGAAGTTGTCCATATTCCACACGAAAACACTTTTGTGTGGATTCAAACGTATGTGATAATAACGACAATGTAGGAAAATGGCCCATAGATGCATCAGGTGATATTGACGACACATGGAATGTTCCAGTAGATCGTCTAGATAGGGTTGTATGATGTGATTAATGTCATGAAAAGCGTAAGACATAGCGCGCTAAAAAGTCACTCCAATGTTTTTGAGACCAAAAGGTAGTTTCCGGTATGCGAAGGTTCCCAAGGGAAAATAAAAGCAGTCTTATGTTGATCCACAGGTAAAATATTGATTTGATTATAGCTGGAGAAACCATCCATCAAGGAGAAGATTTCACTCCCTGCACAGTCGTCAACAATCTGGTCAACGAAAGGGGTTGGATAATTGTCTTTGGGACAAGCTTTGTTTATATCTCTATAATCTACACAAATGTGGATCGTGCCTTGTTTCTTTTTAATCAGAACAATATTGGACACCCAATCGATCAAAGCCAATAAACAAAGCCAACTTTAAGAAGTTTTTCAACTTCAAGCTTAATAGCAACGACTTTACGTGGATTTACTGGGTGAAGTCTCTACCGAATGGGTTTAGGTGTTAATATCATGCACAACAATATCAGGATCAATACCAAACATTTCTTCATGACTCCAGGAAAAAACATCACAAAATTCTTGGAAAAGGGCTTTATAAGTGAAAACCTCATCAGTAGAACATGAGGCAATGATATGAACATTTTCCATGACTCTAGGTTTAATTGATATGTCAAGAGGAATGGTAGGTGAAATATTACTCAATTTCCCTTCATACAAAACATCGTGTGTTGACTCAAGAACAAAAAAAACAACAAAAATGGTAGACATAGTCGAAATCTGTTGGTAACTCTGTATGGTCTCACGTTCTAGGAAGATAATAGAACGATGATGCCCATCTTCCCATGTAGTCTCTTCCATGGACATGACCATCATGATCATATCATTATTAGGAAAGATCACATGGAATCGATTAGGAGATGTATCACCGAGAGAAGGAGGAGAAGGAGTCGTCGATTGAATAGCTTGATAAGCTAATTCCACCGGACTTAAAGGCATTTTGTCACCGTAATGAAGATAATCACCAGAGCTAGGTACTATCCATGGGTCATAAGGCTCATGGGTTTCATGAACAAAGGTTGATATCATGTTAATTTAGGTGACAAAAGGAGGAGGAATACCAGGTGGCGGAATAGGAAATGTACCCATCAAGGTTGAATATTTTAAAAGACCCACGCCAACATTCTCATAACTGAGAGGCGTTTTCGATATAAAAGGTACATTTCTAGTACGTGAATCAAAATTAAAGAAGGCCAATTGATCAAAAGTAATGAATTTTCCTTGGTATGGGAAATGTAACACACAGAAAAGAGTAGAAACAACTACACACATGGAGTCAATCCAACTACGACCAAGTAGAAGGTTTTAATCGAGAGGTGCATCAAAGACCTCAACCTCAACATTAACTTCTTTACTTTCTAACATAATATACAACGAAGAAATAAAACCGTAAGGTTTAAAACCTGTACCATTGAAGGCCTTAAGAGTATTGTGTGACTTGGTAAGGGCAGGAGAGCGAATAGATTTCCAACAAGTAACAGACATAACACAAGTCGATGCTCCTCCATCAATAACAGTTCGACATCTGCAACAACTTGGATATGAAACGCTAATTGAGGAGGAAGCCCATAACTTATCTGTAGGTCTGTAGGTCTAGATTCTTCGTGTGTGCAATCTGCCCATAACTTATCAAACTTGGGTAACTTGCTTCTTGCACACACTACTTCTACAAAGGGAATCCAAAATGTTGGAAACCCATTTAGGGTTGTGGTTACAAGTTCTTTTTCACCAATGACATCTCCAATAGCTCCAAGCTGATCTCTGATTTGAGAAACTCTCACAAGATAGGATGTGACATATTCTGAGTCGTCCATCTTCATATTAAGAAGTTGATTTATTAAGGTAAGATTCTGGCTAATGTATTTGCTTTCATATAACCTGTTGAGTGCTTCATACATTTTCCTTGTTGTCTGTAGTTCGGATATATGAGGGATTAAGTGATCCTTTACTGAATCTGACACGATTCTCTTTGCTTTCTTTTCATTTTTCTTATGATTGGTCTTTTGATCTTCTTCCTCTGGTTCTAGTACACCCATTGTAACATGTTCTAAGAGATCATTCTCGTCTAGAATCATCTGCAACCTATGCTTCCAAGATCTAAAGTTTCTAGATCCTTCGATCTTGTCTTCTACCCTCATGCTGGTAGCCATTCTTTCTTGTAGAAGAAACCCTAGCCCTCCGGCTTATAGAAATAATAAAAAAATCAAATTACTTGGATCTGAAAACTGAACTCACCAAAAGATGTGTTGGACTGAGGCGAGTAGCCTAGTATGTTTAGATTTCAGAAAATCCAACTTTTACCCCTCCAAACTTGATTTGTGGATTTCTGGACTGGTGCTTCTGGTTTTCCGGTACTTCTGGTTTTCTAGTACTTTGTGAAAAATAGGGTTTCACTTTCCGGGAGATCTAGCCACTGAAAAAGTGCACTGAGGATGCCAAAATGTTCCTTGAGGTAGGGCGCACCTTTCTAGATGGATTTGAGGCTGAAAACCTTCTTTAATAAAATACCCTAATTTTCATGTACGACAACATTGACGTTTTTCTTTTTCCTGTGAAAGATGCTCTCTTCAGCTTAGCTTTGATACCATGTTAAGGTCTAAGCTATTATTAGGTTACCTTTCTATTTACTAGATAACAATAGCATAGACAGGATCACTGAGAGAAACACAATCGCAAGAGTACACAAGCATTTATCTTGGGAAACCCTCAAGGGGAAGAAAACCCAGCAAAACTTCCTTAATATAGATAGCCAATACAATGCCAAGATAATGAACCAAACAACACAAAAATTCCTCTCCCAAGGATGCGCCTCTTTCTCGCTTCCTTCTTCCGACAACTAGTAATTGCAGCTTCCTTCAATACTTGTGCACTAGATGAGTGAGTTGAGTGTGTGTGTAAATGAGGCGTTGACCTCTCTTATTTATACAATTCTGGCACGTGTGGAAGTGTCTCTTCACTGGCAGGGCTGACTTCTTCTTTTGGGTGGTTATAACCACCTTTAATATATTATGGGGCCTCTTTAATATATTTTGGGGTCGACTTCTTATTTAGCCTATTACAATTAGGGTTTGACCAATCTGTAAAAGGGGATTTGGTCATTTACAATACCCGACATGATAAATCCACAAAAGGGACACGTGTTCGAAGATTAACAAGTGTTTGAAATTTCAACGTTCGACAGTTCGGGGGTGGGGTGGTGTTCAACAACGAAATCCTCTTAAGCCCAAAGTTCCAAATTCCCAGAGCCCCGAAGTTTCGAAGCTCTGGGGAACACATTTTCAAAAGTTCGGCATTCGAGAGTTCTAAAGTGTGTTAGTGTGAGATCTTTTGAAGTCTCGAAGCTTCGAAGTCCTGGAGCATTAGAGTGACGCGACATGAGGACGTCACCTAGAGTGACGTGGATCTGTTAAAAAATTCGACATTCGAGAGATGTGTTCTGTGGTACTGAAAAGTTCTTCAAAGTCTCGGAGTGACGTGACATGCTGACATCACCTAGGGTGACGTGGACCCACTCTAAGCATGCCATGTGTCATCTTGTTTCACGCTTTTTACAGACCTTTTGGGCAAATTAGAGCTTGACACGTGTCAACCATAGATTGGGCCACATGTCATCTATATATTTTCAACACGTGGCACCCCCTGGTGTGTGATTGTTGATGAGACTTTGGAAGTTTGGAGATTCATCACTCGGGGATATGTGTGTATGTTGTTGCAAGATCTTCCGAAGCTCGAAGCTCCGAAGCCTGGGAGCATCGAAGTAGTTCGCTCGTTCGATGTTCAGGGAACTTTGCGTGTTGTGTGGTCCAAACTTCTGAAGCCGAAGCAGTTGAGTGCCAGAGTAATGAAACACCGAAGAACCAACCCAAAAATTTAGAAGTTCATAGTTCACGAGAAATAAGGTGTAAAGGTACAAGAACCTCTAAAGCCGAAGCTTCAAAGCCCTGATGCTCCGAAGAAGTACCCTTCGAGGAGTTTGCCACTTCGATCTTCGGAGGGAATGATGTGTGGAGTAGGCAAAACTTTTGAAGCTCAGAGTTCTGAAGCTTCGAAGTTCTAAAGCTCTGAAGCAGCGGAGCCCCGAAGCTTCGAAGATGTACCATGCAAGAGTTCTCTAATTCAACGTTTGGGAGAAATAAGGTGTGCAGTTGTAAGAGCCTCCGAAGAACAAAGTTATGGAGCCCCAAAGTCCCAAAGCTCCTGAAAAACATCTTTCAATTAAGCGCTTGGTCTTAAGTCATGGTTACCTGAGATTTGGGGGCTGAAGAAAAAGGTCTAGTGCCCGAAAATTGTTTTTAAGGACAAAAAGGGGCTTAGAAAAGGAGCTCGTGGGGTTCCGATTTGTACATACTTGCACCTAAACAAGTAAAGAAGGCTTGTAAACTTGAGGAGAGGATCCAACATGGATCCAAGAGCCAATTCGGCTCTGAGAAAGAAGAAGAACTATACAAGGATTACCTCCCAGGAAGCACAATTGTTCAAATATCCATAACTTTCTGCTCAAGACTGAGAATTGAGCAAGGGAGCAGTCATTGGAAAGATATTGGAGAGTAGAATATAATTGTTCACCCAAAATATTGAGTTTAACAATCAAATTCTCATAAAATAAGAAGAAATAAGTATGATATATTTTTGAACCAGGAAGGTTCATATTTTCATAAAATTGTTGAAACAATTGCCCTGACAAAGTTTTGTTCGCTGCACATTTTGCAGAGTTAACAACAACTAGATCAGATCAGGATCAGCACATAGTGTAGAGGAATGGAAGATACACAGGGGGATTACAGCCAGGAAGATGAGATCAGAGGGATGGATGTCTGTATGGGTATTGAAGGAACAAACTCAAATGGGCATGGAGAAGGAAAGGAAGAAAATATGAATATGGTAGAGACCATTAAAAATTTACAAAATGGTGTCCAAAGTCACAAAGTTGATAATGAAAGGCTTATGAAATCCAAGGAGAAGCCAGAGGACTTCAACATGAAGTTAATGCAGATCTTGGACAAAATAGAAAGGAAAATGGATAAGGAAAATGGCTCAAGTAAATCAGTAAGTCAGAAGTCTCATGATGAGAAAGGTAGAACAAGAAGTGTTAGAAGACATTGCCATCGCTCCCCAAGGAATTCCAATAGGAGAGCACACAGTAGCTCAAGTCCCTCATGTTAGCGATAAAAAACGCACTGGCATTTTTTAAAGAACGATGCCTAATCTTGTAGGGAAAATTTGAATAGCTTCATGGGCTCCAAATGCATATTTGAAAGCACCATTGGAAAGCTTAGGATTTGTAGATATCGATCGACTATTTAAGCATGCAAAACAGACTCTCCATGACTGAGAAATTTGATTTTGAAAAAATCTGCGCTTTCACCAGCGCAGAAGGCAGAATTATAACTAGTTAGCTGGTGAAAGCTCCACCTTTCACCAGCTAAGGAGCGGATTTTCGGGTAAATTAGCTGGTGAAAGCCTGTAATGACCATAATACTCAAAATTTCGCCCAGATCAGAAATTTTCGAGCCAAAAAGAGATGAAACCTCTTGGAATAGATAGGTGGTGAATTATCAAGTCAGATTTAAATGTTGCTTTTGTGAGATAAGGTCGGAGAGAGGTTATTCAAACACATTTGGCCTCATTTTAAAAGGTAGAATTTCAGGATTTTTGGCACACATCATCAAATTCGAATTCCACTTTTAGAGCAACAGATCAAAGAGCCTTGGAAGGCTAGGCTACACTTCATCAACTTTCAA
>CBVK0102104373.1:0-17361 GCA_900067695.1 Picea abies
AATACATCATCATCACAACATGAGGCTAGCTCATCATCACAATACTGGATTGGCTTTACGTCACAGCTATCAAGCTGGAAGCACAATACTCGTCTTGCTTTATGTCACAGCAATCAAGCTGGAAGCAAGATACTATACTAGCTTTACGTCACAGCTATCAAGCTGGAAGCACAGTACTAGTCTCATCTCATCGTCTTGCATTACATCACAAAAATCAAGATGGAAGCAAGATACTAGACTGGATTTACGTCACAGCTATCAAGATGGAAGCACAATACTAGTCTCATATCATCATCTTACTTTACATCACAATAATCAAGCTGGAAGCAAGATACTAGACTGGCTTTATGTCACAGCTATCAAGCTGGAAGCATAGTACTAGTCTCATCTCATTGTCTTGCTTTACGTCACAAAAATCAAGCTGGAAGCAAGATACTAGACCGGCTTTACGTCACAACTATCAAGCTAGAAGCACAATACTAGTCACATCTCATCACAACACTACTCCCCCTTTCGAGGAAGGTCCTTTCAGACTATACCAAGCATATCTCAAAAGTGCTCAAACTTTACACAAGATAGAGGCTTGGCCAACACATCAACAACCTATTCATCCATGCTAACGTGCTGGAGCTTTATGGCTCCTCTCTGCACCATGTCATGGATGTAACGATATCAGATCTTTATGTGCTTCGACCTGTCATGAAATACAGGATTCTCTGTCATCTTTATGCAGCTTTGGTTGTCACATAGGATCGTGGTTGCTTCCATATCTAGGTCAAATAGATCGGTCAACAAATTTCAAAGCCATATAGCTTCACAACAATGTATTATGCTTACACTGTGTTGAGGGCAATGATAGATTGTTTCCTACTTTGTCATGAGATCATGGCTAATCCCAAACTGAAACAACATCCTGAAGTTCTCTTCCTGTCAGAGATACTTCCAGCCCAATCTGAATCAGTGTACCCACTCAATGTGAAATCATGATCTGCATCATAACTGAGACCACAATCTAATGTACCCTTAAGGTACCTCATCACATGTTTTGCAGCCACTAGGTGAACATGTCTAAGTTCTACCAGAAACTGACTCAAAGTGTTCACGGCAAAACAAATATCTAGTCTAGTGTTCATTAGGTACATCAGCGATCCAATAATTTTTCTATACAGTGTGGCATCAGTCAATTCTGACGAAGTGTCGACCAATAGCTTCAGCTTCATTTCCATGGGTGTATTTGTGGACTTGCACTCTAACATGTCGAATCTCTTCAGGATTTTGACTGCATACTTCCTTTGGGTAAGGAAGATCCTCTCTGGACTCTATCATACCTCAAGACCTAAGAAATAATGCATTAGGCCAAGGTATTTCATCTCAAATTATGAGGCGAGCCTCTTCTTACATTCAGTGATGAGATTTTCTTCTCCGATTAAGAATAAGTCATCCACATACAACAATAATATCACTGGTTCATCGTTCATAACCTTGAAGTAGAGGTTAGAATCTTCTTTACTCTTGGTAAAGCCAAAGCTCGTCAAGAAACTGTCTATCCAGCCATACCAAGCTCTAGGAGCTTGCTTCAATCCATACAGAGTGGCATTCTTCAGCTTGCAGACATGAGAATTCCTATCTTCAACTTCAAATCCTTGAGGTTGCTCTATATACACTTCTTCTTTGATGACACCATTTAGGAAAGTTGTATTTATGTCCATCTGGTGTAACTTCCACTTCATCTTAGCTGCAAGGGCTATGATGGTTCTGATCGAAATGTATCTGGCTACAGGAGTGACTGTCTCTTCATAGTCAATGCTTTCCTTTTGAGAAAAGCCACGAGTGACAAATCTTGCTTTATACTTCTCAATACTTCCATCAACAACATGTTTTATTTTGAAGAGCCATTTGGAAGATACCACATCCTTTCTCTTTGGTCTGGGAACTATTTCCCATACATCGTTATTTAGTATAGATTGGTATTCTTTTGTCATGGCATATGCCCATTCTTTCTTCTGAATGGCTTCTTCAAAGAAAGTGGGCTCTTTCTCTAGGAGATCACACATCAAAGCCATATAACTCGAGAATGGCTTAGGTCTCTTCACCTGTCTCGTGATTCCTTCGGGAACACCATACTTCTCTCCGTATGGAATAAGATCTCTTGCCCAAGCAGGATTTATTTTATGGGAGATCGTCATCTGAGGAGGTTCTTGAAATTCTACTATGTCATGATCTTCTAGAATTTCCTCATCAGGGGAAGTTAGGACTTCCCTCACTAGTTTTGCAGCTCTGGGAACCTCCCTCGGTGATTCTGCAATTCTGGGGATTACGGGTTCCTCTTCATATACTTCTTCAAAATGACATCTTCTCGATTTCTTGAGCGTTGCATCTTCATCAAAGGTCACATCCCTTCTGATCTCAATGTGATGGTGACCTAGTATATAAATCCTGAAGGCCTTGGAGACCTCACAATATCCCACAAATATTCCCTTCTTTCCTGAGGGTTCCAACTTGTTTCTCTTCTCTTTCGGAATATGTATAAATATTGGGAAGCCAAATATTTTGAGATGGCTTACCTCTAGTTTCTTTCCGGTGAACATCTCTTCCAGGGTCTTGAACCCAAGTGCACTATGGGTCAATCGGTTTTGCACATATACGTCTGTCATTGCTGCTTCTGCCCATAAGCACATTGGAAGATCTTGATCATGGATCATGGTCTTCACAACTTCCATAATCGTTTTGTTCTTTCTTTTAGTCACACCGTTTTGTTGAGGAATATAGGGAGTAGTGAGTTCCCTCTTGATTCCAACATCTTTGTAGAAGTTCAAAAAATCTTTTGAGGTGTATTCTCCTCCATTATCTGACCTAAGTATCTTGATCTTTCTTTCAGAAAGATTCTCTATCAAGGCTTTGAATTCCTTGAATTTGTTGAACACTTCATCTTTAGATTTCAAAAAATACACCCAGGTCTTACGAGAATAATAATCAATAAATGATACATAGTATACATACCCACTGATGGAGGACGATGGCATTGGGCCACATACATCTGAATGAATGAGTTCTAGGACTCCTTCTTCTTTGTTGACTCTCTTCGGAAAAGGGTTCTTGATGTTCTTCCCTTGTGCACATCCATTGCACACGCCTTCATGGTCAACCTTGAGTTCTGGTAGACCTGTGACAGCTTTGCATATGTATGGTAGCACCTTGTAGTTGATGTGAGATAATCTTCTATGCCAGAGTTCACATGGATTCTCAATGGCATGCGTCATGACAGCTTCTAAGTGACCCTTTAGCTTATACAAGCCATTTTCTTCTTTTCCAATGATGATTGCTTCATTTATGGTTTCTCCTTTAGCCCACATAAGAAATTCTCCATCTATAAAGGCAACTCTGAAGCCTTTCTTTTCTAAAGTTGAAATGGAGAGTAGGTTCTTTGTCAAACCTGGTACATAGAGTATGTCCTTCATCTTCATTGAATTCCCTGAATTAAGCTTGTAGTTTGATTCTCCCACTCCCTTGATGGGATATTGGTAATCATCTCCAAGTGTCACTTTCTAAGAAAACTTCTTTTCTGAAATACAAGAGAGAATATCTCTTTGACCTGTCATGTGCTTGGATGCACCACTATCAATTAGCCAAGTGTCTTCTCCAGGTGTTACCGATCCTGAGAGGGTTGACATTAAGACATAGGCTTTAATCTGTTCTCTTATCATCTTTGCAGGTGGATCTTCATCTTCGACTGCATGGGCATGGTGCCTCTTATTTTTCCTCTTGTATTCTTCTCATCTAGCTATACAAAATTTCACAATGTGTCCCATCTTGTCACAATGGTAGCATTGTACAGATGAGTAATCTTTTTCCTTTCATTGTCCTTTCTTCTGGAATCTCCTTGGATGAGATTCTTTATGACTGAATTTGTTTGGGGGTTGAGACTCTTTATAAGTCTCTTTCTAGAAGTAAGACTTCTTCCTTCCTCCTTTGGTGTGAGTAGCTAGGGCTTGATCTTCATCTCTTGCTAGTAAGGCCTCTCGGTTAGCTACCCTTGATTCTTCTTGAATGCATTCTTCGCAAAGACTGTCAAATTTTATTTTCTCCTTTCTTGCAAAAATGGTTTGGATGAATGCATCCCCAGGTCTTGTGAGACCATTGAGGGCCATCATTACGAGTTCATCTTCGTCTATGATATCTCCAATTGCTTCTAATTGTTCATTGAATTCTGAGATTTTAGAGAAATATTCTTGGATTGATTCTCCTCTCTGCATCCTTGTGTTCTTGAGCAGAGTTCTTAGATTCATCTTTCGGTTTATGTTCTTTCCTTCATATAGTCTGTTTAAGGCATCAAACATTTCTTTCAGAGTCTTCTTTGATGACACATAGGGAATCAGGTGGTCTTTGATTGAATCTACAATGATTCTCTTGGCCCTGATTGTGTCCTTTTGGTGCTTTTCTTTTTCTGCAGCATCATCGGGCTCTGACACTTCTTCTTTGACGAATCTTGCTAGTTAATTCTCTTCAAGAATGAGGCCAATCCTATACTTCTAGGCACGAAATTTTTCTACACCTTCTAGCTTGTCAACAAGATTAATGCTTGCAGACATCTTTTACCTGGAGCTAGGAAAATGACCAAAAATGAAAATGCTCAAAATCAAATTATGAACTTACCAGGAGGTGTGCTTGGCTGAGGCGAGTAGCCTGGTGTGTTTGGATCTGAGAAAATCCAACTTTTACCCCTCCAAACTTGATCTACGGATTTCTGGACTGGTGCTTCTGGTTTTCTGGTACCTCTGGTACTCTGGTACTTTTGGTACTTCTGGTACTCTAGTTTTCTGGTATTTCTGGTACTTTGTGAAACTAGGGTTTCACTTTCCAGGAGATCTAGCCACCAAAAAGTTGTGTTGAGGATGCCAAAGTGATCCTTGAGGGAGGGCACACTTTTCTAGATGGTTTTAGGGCTGAAATACTTCACCAACAAAAGCCCTAATTTTCATGTATGGCAACAATGACGTTTTTCACTTTTTCTTGTGAAAGATGCTCTCTTCAGCTTAGCTCTGATACCATGTTAATGTTTAAGCTATTATTAGAGTTCTTTTCATTTCAATAGATAACAATAGCATAAGATAAGATCACTGAGAAATACACAACTCTCTCTCTTCTCCAACTGCAGCTCCAAAACTTGTCTCTCAAATGAACAAGTGAGTGTGTGTCTAAGTGAGGCGCTAGCCTCCTTATTTATACAATTCTGGCACATGTGGAAGTGTCTCTTCACTGGCAGGGCCGACTTCTCAATTTGGGTGGTTATAACCACCTTTAATATATTCTGGGACCTCTTTAAAATATTATGGGGCCGACTTCTTATTCTGCCTATTACAATTATATTTTGAGCAATCCACAAAAGGGGATTTGGTCCTTTACAATAGCCGACTTGATCAATCCACAATGGGGATTTATCTAATGAATAATTCCACAATAATAATTAGAATACACTTTACAGTTACATTATTTCAACACATTCTTGTGGACTGAATAAGCCTCGCGACAGTTTGTTGAATGAATAAGCTTCACGCTAGTTAGGATTCCTCTACACAAAAAATATAAAATTGTAGGCCAAATTGTTTTACATTATATGGAGGCAGGAGCCATGGCCAAAGGGCTTTTGTTGTCAATTGGCATTGAATCAATTGTTGGTGATGCAACTAGCACTTTTCTACTTAGTTTCCCTGCACCAATCCCTCGAGACTCATCCAACTAAAATTGCAGGCCTTGGAACATGTTTTTCGAAATAAATATTGCAAGCAATGCAAATGGAAATGATATGCTCATGAAAACCCAAGGAACAAAGAACTAATATCTTATTTATACCAAGGGAGCACGTAATGGAGATATTGGACTTTTTCTTCCTCTCCGACACGATTTTTTAGCTAAAATCAATTTCCTTAATGATTTTCCAATTATCAGTATTGAGAAAATGTTTTGCAAGTTGATGCAACTCTCCCAAATAGTAAGAGGCATTGCGCCCTTCCTCTCGGAGTGAAATTTATCTCCTTAAATGCCTATTCAATTTGAAAATTAATCACAAACATAAACATTAGTAACCATGAAAACAAAATAATGCATTTTCTAAGATGTTGAAAATGTGAGATATAGTTGTGGCATTAGTTTATGAATGAAAACACATAGTTGGCATGGTAGAATCAGTGTGCATTTTCCAAAGATGATATTTGGTGGTCCTTGTTGGTTGAAATGAATTTGAACAATGACACATTTGAAAACAAATAATGGATAAATTTCACCTACAACCCAACGTTGAAAGGGAGGTTGTCTAGGTTGAACAATAAAAAAGGATGAAGGAGGTTGTGTGCTAGATGACATCTACATCTAGAAATGAGAAATGCCATCGTGATAAAAGGATGTAGAATCATTTCTAGATGACATGAAAGTTTCCATAAATATTTATCATAGAGTTTTCTTTGAATTCTATTTCTATTTTAAAGTGAAACAATTGGATGTTTTAGTATGGATAAATACCTATATTGTTTTTTTTGGCAAAATGAATCATTTCAAAAGGTCAACTTTTAGAAGCGATATCTCTGTCACAAGTGTTATAAATCTTTATTTTAACAATTTTAACAATTTTTAAAAATTTCTTTCAAATGATATACGAATTCAATTGAATGTTTGAAAAATAATATTTGCTCTATATAAATAAGTATTTCATAAAGTATTCCAGGTCAACTGTCAAAATAAAACTAGAAACTACTAATTACTTAGTTGGGAACCTAGAAAGGAAAATTGTTAGGTTGGAGAGGCAGGCAAGTTGTTCAGGTGAGCAATTTGCCTCTTCTTGGATTTCATGATAAAAATAACAAAGTTTAGATGAAAAACGTGTGTCAAAACGTGTGCAATTTCCTCTTTGGATCATTGAATGCAAACAAAACTTGAAGGTAAAAGCTATTGAGAACTTAGACCACTTGATTTCATCGTATAAACTATGAATCACATCTTCCAGGTGCATATTGTTGAGTACAAAGAGATATTGGATTGTTGAATGGCTCAATAGGGTTGTTGGAAATCATGGCAAGAGACTAAACAAAATGCACATAAATAAAATTAAACTGTAATGTAAAACTTGTTTATTAATCCTGAAAGAATATAAAAAATGTTCATTTACCACCTTGTTGAATGCACTTTCCCAAAAAAAATTTATAATCGAAATTAAGTTAAGTTTCTAGGACATCCATCACTTAAAATTTGTGTTCTAATAATAATATGGACAACTACATTTTCATCTAAGCTAAATAATCAAAGTCCACTAACTCTAATTCATTAGAGAAATTGTTGGATTTTCTGCGTAGCACAACTGATTCTGTTCTTCCAAGATTTTCTGCGCATAAAACCAAATTTTGTGAATATAATTTATTCAAAGCTTGGTAATAATTTTGGGAAAGGAAACATAATTACCCCTAGTGAACGAAATGAGTATAATGTGAGATAAAACGCAACCTGACATTCATATAGTCTACAATGTTTTTGTTTCTTAATCACCAAACCTAAATGGGTCAGCTGTCGGGAATTCAACTACTCTTGTTTGAGGTAGAACCTCCAAAAAAAATGAACTTTACTTATGATTATTGTTGTTCCTGAGATTAACCTAAGGCTTAAAGGAAATGTCAGGCATCAGGAAATAAAGGAAATTTTTAATTTTCGCTTTTTCTACCTCAGTTATGTGAGAAAGTTCCTTAAATCGAATTAATAGTATAGCAGCACAGAGGCCGTCTTTTGTGTCTGAGTCAAAATTGAAAGTATCGAATGCAGTGAGAGAAAAACATAAAGTTAGTAGACAAAGTAAGGCATTAATTACAGAAGAATCTTACTTCGTTATAGAAGAAGAAAATAGATAATATAACCTTAAATGAAGCATAAAATGTAGTAATCCAAGTAGCTCACATGTCTTGTATTTGCTAACAACAAATACAGAGGAAAACCTATTTGCTTAGCAAATTACTAATTAAAGATGATTGTAGTAGTTGTCTTACTAAATTGAAATCAAGCATTCATTAAGGAAATACATAAAGAGATATTGAGATATGAAAGGGATAGAAGAACACATAACCCAAACTGGACAAAATGTGGAATCTCTGGTCTGCACTTGTATTAATTCTCAATGAGGAGAGTTTTCTCAATTACATTCGGCAAGAAGCAACCTGTGTTCTATCTTTGAAATATGCATTTATACAAAAGATTCTCAACCCTAACCGGTTGGAATTCTCCTTATTTCTAAAATAGTAAAAATTACAAAATGTGAAATTTGAAACGCTTCACTCGTATCTCATTTGTCTCTTCGTCAGGCTAGCAGAGACGTTTTTCCTTCTCGTTATCCATCTCAGCAAAAAACGGTCTCTAATCATGATCTGTACAGATGATGTGTACAATTTATCTCATTGGTTCCTGGAGGTGCTTCCTTTACCTTGCTCAATACATTTAACATATCTTCTCACAAATTGCACCACCAGCTTGGAGGGCATTGTTGTATCATTAGCCTCAAAGGTGTAAAACTTCCTTTCTATATGAGGCAGTTTATCTTCCATTTTGCTAGCTTCTAGAGATAAAGATTGTAGTCTTAAGCAAGGGTTGACAATCCATTTATTTATCATAGTAAGATCAACCCATTTCAATTGTAAAATTTTGGCCTGGGATTCCTCCATACTTGCCTTGAAATTAGATTGTTTTTTTGTTATATCAATCTGTCCTAGGTCTCCAGAGATATTATCTCTTCCTACGTACAGTGACTCTCTATCAAGAGCATAGAAAGCTTCTTCACAAGTCTTTTTCACCTCCCTGGCCAATCTTTTGCTTTCAACTATATTAGCCTCCCAGGCCTTAAGTATTATATATCCTCAGGTTTGTTCTGAGAGAGACAATCTGGTGACACTGGTAACCTCTTCCTTTGTTGCTGATAGGACAATCTCCTGGAACGTAACTCTAATTACAGTGGCCTCTTTCTCTTTTATACAAATATTTTATAAAGAGTGTTCTGCCAATCGATAATAATCTTGAACACCTTCTATTTTAGTCAAGAGGCATCGCTGGGTTGATCCTAGCTTCTCACGTACCTCTAAATCTTGGGCTTGGAAAGCCGATATATCCATTGTCGCTTTTTCATCTAAGGCTATTTTCACCTGTAGCTGTCTGACCAATTCCTTGCTTGCTTGTGACTTTTTTTGTATCTCATCAAGGTTGATCCTGAGCTGTTGAATTTCCTGCCTATCATGGGCTCTAGTATTCTTGAAGAATTTATTCATCTCGCTCCTAACTTCATGCTCTACAATCTTTGCTTTACCCTACAATTGGCCCACCAATAGATCCTTCTGCTTCAACTTCTCCTTCAGGTTGTCTACTGAAAACAAGTTTGTTGCTACAAAAGCTCCTAATGAGCCTACAACTTCTGTAGCGAAATCTTCTTCTTCTAGGGCTTGCCCATCCAATAACACCATGTGCTTCTTGATAGCCGCACTATCCCTTTGGTGTGTTTCTCTTCTTACTACCTTCCTTCTCTTCTTACTGAAGAAGAATTCCAAAGGAGGCATCTCTTCTGCCGAGATAGGCACAAGATCTTTTATGAATACAAATTCTGCACCTGGGTTCCGTCTATTGAACTGTAAGGGTGTGACGGATTGGATAGGACTGCCTATATAAGTGGATGGTTGCTTACCGGTTGTGTCGGTAGATGGTTTTCCTGGTGTGGACAGTGTATTTTCTTCTCCCCTTTTTATCAAGATCTCAGTCTGAGTTTCAGCGTGATCGCTTGGTGGATCAGACAATGTGGTGTCCTCCTTCTGAGTCAAAACCTTAGTCTTCTCCAAACTTCCTTGAGCATCCTGTTTATTGGAGCTCCTGGTATCCAAGCTCTGGGTCTCGACTTGCTCTGTAGATGTAGGTGTTAGGGTCTCTCCCTGCAATACTTTGGGAAGGCTCTTTCTTCTATGCTTCTAGAAGTTATAAAACTCAGCCATTTCATCTGGAGCTAGAGCTTGAACTTGACTTAAAACCTCTTGATAGGACCTTGCTCTTTGGAATACTTCGTCTTGAGGAGAATCTTCATGTTCATATCTTTTCAAATTGTAGAGGGCCATGTGATTACCTACAATCTTTTGCGGATCGTGCTTTTTGAATTCGATATTGACCAGCTTGATTTCTTCCAGGGTCGCGGCCTCTACTTTCGAGTGACTGAAATCCAGCAGAGAAAACATACCAATCTACAAGGGAAAGGCAGGCCAGACCTTTTTCTGTACTGCTTTTAGCTCCTTACTAATTCCTCCAACCATAGTTTGATGTGCTATTTTGCGGCATACCAATCGGTCTAGTAGAAATTTCGGCAAGGCATGTGGAGGAACTAAACAACCGAAAACCCTAATATAAGAGAAATGCTCTTCAACGTACCAATCTTCTATCTTTCCCATATTAGTCACAATTTTGTCAGAAATCCTGGGAGGTGGGTAACCATATATGACGGTATGCATCGGCACCACCACCCAGTTACAGATTTCATAGAAGAAATATTTCTCTTTGTCCTCCCAAAGCTTCGAATGATAAACATGTATCGACTCAGCACTAGTTGGAGTCCAGTTCCAGCTCATTAGAGGAAAAGGTGTCATAAAACAGATGGCGCCCATGATGTAAGCCGACATGAAGAATGGGGTAGGTTTCCCTTTGGCTTTCAATGACTGATATTCTGTAATCTCCTTAACCAAGCTATCTGACAACATCTTGGCCCAATCAAAAGAATACCCTTATGCTACTGTGTGCATAATAGGCACCCACGGTAACAAGAAATGAGTTGTGTTTGCCCTCCTGTAGAGTCTACACATCATCATCGCTATATACATTATGTGAGGTTGTAACGAGGAAACTGCATATACACCATGGGAGTCAGCTCTGAAGTTCTCAGGACGAGAGTACCAATCCTTAATTAAGTCGGGCATGTTTCTTCCATATTGGACACATTCCTTCTTGTCAAAGTCCCTTAGGAAACTGGAATTGTAAATGAAATTGGGTGTTGGAGACAATTGGTACATTACCTGTAAATTTTCTAGCCGAAAAGACCCAACTGCGACCTTTTGTGAATTGAAGATGGTCCTAGTCGGGATATCAATGTTTTCCAATGCCCAACTGATCATATCATTATAAGGCAGGAGTCTAGGCCTTGTTTCTATCTTATGTAGCTTTGATTGGGTGACAATTTTGTATTTAGTAGCCAGGGTCTTCGTCTCGTCGTCGCCTGAATCGTCTGGGCAATTGACCAATTCATACTGCAGAATATTGGATACTTGCATCTAGGATTTAATGATGTCTATGCTTCTGGGCGAGGTGTCAGAAAGCACATCTGTGTTCTGGCTCGAACTTTCACCAAGCACTTTAGTTGATTTTCATGGAGCCATGGTATCAGGCCTTAGAACTCTGTTATCTATCACAGGGAATACGCAAAATTCTTTATCTTGACAACTTGTTGCTCAGTAAAACAGACAATGAAATTCAAAAATCAATATCCTTTTCCTTTTAACTGCATCGATTAACCAATACTTCTACTGACGGAGTATTTACTTTCCTTAATGAATAAGATTTAGGTGATGGCCCGAGATCTTATTTGGAATGATTGTCGTAAATCAATTATTACTCTCATTAATTTTCAGTGGTTTGTGATCGGGAAAAGCATAGATGAAATTTGAATTTATCCGAGTCATAATGTGGCGACGGATTAATTATGAGATAATCGTCGTTAATGCATCAGTTAATCACACTTATCTTTAAGTAGATTTCAGAATTTTGGATCTCGAGATGTCCTATAATAGTTCAAGCTATGACTTCTGAAACACGAAATCGCGATGGGATTAATTAATTTTAATCGTGTTTAACCCTTTAAATAAGCATGATTAACCTCCAATATGTTGGGGTTTTGGGTCTCGAGATTTTGATAGTCGTTTGAGGTAGGATCCCCGAAACGTGAAATCACGATAAGATTAATTAATCGTTAATTGTTTTAAATGCTTAATTATCCGGTTTAATGCTTAAGACAGTTTCATGATTTCAGATATCGGGACTTTGGAGTTGTTATATGTTGAAATGTCTACATCGAAAATCCCGAAACCCGACATTTCGAATGCTATATGTGATTTGACTCTTTAACGAGTAGGCGGCTCCATAACGTTTAAGATATTAGGACCGTTTGATTTGATGGAAGATTTCATCAACGGTGAGAATCAAGAGCGCGTTGTTTTATTTTAAAGGAAAAATAATCTATTTAAAGACTAAAGTTTTAGAAATTTATACGTGTTCCAACATAGGCTTCATATAGGGATCGTGTCTTCCAGTGAGACGCGAAGAATAGTAGACCAAGTGCCTTTATTGGGTAAATTGAGTCATTATTGCAGTTTTGTGAAATACATTCTGGAAAAACACACAAAAGGATGTTAAACTTCAACCATATCTCAGAAAGGTTTTGAAACTTAATCATTTGTTGATCTCGGGCTTAGGCTATTAATAGTTTCCTTTTCTTAGAACCGATTTCGAATTTGCTTAATATAATCAAAACAACCTTAACCAATCTATCAGACTCTTTTCGATTTTGTTCGCATCAAGGCAAAATAATTTTAATGCTTTAGTTAAGGAGTCTTGTGTTGGCTTAGAATGTAAATCTAGTTGAAAAGAAAACTAGCTACCAGAGTACATTATAATACATGTATAACATCCTTGCAGATATCGTAGACATTGCTTCACTACCAGCGAACCTGTTCAGTACCCCAGTGAACTTATCTAATCCCCTGAATTGAGTTTCCTTTCACCACTTCAATTAGTAATCTTGCATTTAAATGCTGATATGAGGGCAATCATTTAATGAATTTCCTTTCATCATCTCTTTTTTTGACTAGATGGGGGAAATCATTTTATGAATTTCCTTTCACCATCTGGCTTATATTTTAAAACATGAAGCGGGGACAATCAATTTGCATGTAATATACCAAGGACAATATCTGTTTATAATTTAGCAACAAAGGTCTGTCAACTCACTTTGATTACTCTGGGATAATCCTATCCTAACCTTCAGAACACCTTTGCCTACAGGGAATTTATCATGGGGAGATTTTAATTTCCAAAGATCTTCCTTGAGTGAAACTAATCAGTTCAAATCTGCTAGAAAGGCTAAAGTAGTCAGGATTAGCCTAGACATACTTTCTTTCAGTTGGAATCAGAGGAATCATAAGGATTTTTGCCTACTCTCATTTTGAAGACATGTTTATGAGCTTTCGGAGTTAAGGTGAAGCCTTTTTATCCTCTATGAATACCATGGAAAAGTATTTAGAATCACAGGAAAATAAGACTTTGAGGATGAACAGGATATAACAGAAAGAGGATTCAAATGTTTTGATGTGAACAAGGTCATTCCTACGCAAGTTTGTTCATTGATTCTCAAACTTTTCTTTAAGGCGTATTTATTTCTCATTTTCTTATTATAAAATTTATTTCATTTTTAATTTAAATTTCATTTTTAATTTAAATTTTATTTTATTTTTAAATTTAATTTAATTTAATTTTTTTAATTTAAATTTTATTTTATTCAGAGAAAACTTTTGAGGTTTGAACTGTCATTTTATATTTCTTTGGTTGTATACCAGATGACAACATCTACATGGATGAGACTTCTTTCATATATGGTTATCTCTTCTTGAAAATTCAGCTTGGGTTAGCAGGGTAGAAGCTCATACCTCGGATTTTCTTTATATTTTGAATCAAGTAAATCATTTATTTGTCACCTGTTTCGAGAAAAAGCCAATGTCCTGAAACGTAAGTGGTAATTTTTGATACACCTTGTCTCTCGACTATCAACAAGTATCCTGCATAAAAATAAACATGAGAAATGCTAGGGACTTCTGCAAATAAGAACTCTATGTGTTACCTATTTTATATTTTTTTTTATGAAATCAACTAACCTGGTATATTTATAGTGAAAGTAAAACTTACCAAAGAAGAAAAAAATTGCAAACCAAAAATATGAAAATCAAACCGATATGTACAATGAGAGCTTGGAATCTGATTATTGCATAAAATGCTTCAGGTAACGCCCATTGATGGGGGCGTTAAGGATTTTCCCGTCAAGATTTTCCAACAAAAATGAATTCTTTCCTTCTGAAGCTGCGATCTTGAAAGGTCCACACCAAATATGATCAAATTTACCATGCTTTCCAGCATCTTCTTTCCTCGCATCCCATTTTAGAACTAGGTCGCCAGGAAGAAACTCCCTATCTTTAGCTTTTTTATCAAACAGGGCTTTCATGTTATCTTGGTATTTCTTGAGTCTCTCATCCACTTCAGCCCTATTTTGTTGTACTTCTATTAGCTGATTTATTCTTCTAGTGACATCATTTGGCTCCTCCTTCGCATCCTGCCACAACTTCATTATGAGCAGAGTGAGATTTATGGGGAGTATTACATCAGTGCCATATACCATTTGAAAGGGAGACATCCCGATCGATTTCTTAGTGCCGATTCTATTGGCCCATAAGTCATATTTCAAATGAACATGCCATGCTTTCTTGTTTTCATTCATCACCTTTTTAATTATGGTGATCAAACTCTTGTTCGATGATTCGGCCAGCCCATTTCCCTGAGGATAATAGGTGGTGGAATTTCCTAGTACAATATTATACTTTTGACAGAAACTGACCATCGCCATGGATTTAAAGGGTTGGGCGTTATCAGTCAATATTTTGCGGGGACAACTGAATCTGGATAAAATGTTTTCTTCCAAGAAGTTGATCACTACTGTGTCTGTAGCATTTTGCGTCGAAATGGCCTATACCCACTTTGTAAAATAATCGGTCGCTGTTAAGATCCATTTATGATACACACTTGAATGTGGATGGATTTCACCGATGAAATCCAAACCCCATTGCTGAAACAAAGCTTTTGTTTTAATTGGAACCAAAGGTAATGTGGGAAGTTTTTGTTTGCCTAAGAATAATTGACAGGGGTTACATGCTTTGACTTTGGTATTCACATCCATGAACAGTTTTGGACAGTAGTATCCTGCTCTCAGGATTTTATAGGTCGTTTCCCTCTAGGCATGATTCCCTCCACACACTCCTTTATGAAACTCATTTATAACTTCCTCTGTTTCAGATTCGATTAGGCATCTCAGTAAAAAGTTGAGGGGATCCTTCCAATATAGTTTGCTATCAGTGATACAATACTTTACGGCATGTAGCTTTAACGTTCTTGCTTTGGAAGGAGTTAGATTACTCGGACATTGTAGAGTCAGGAGATACGAAACAATATCTCTATACCAGGTCGAGGAAGAGAATTTTTCTTGAATCTGAGTCACAGGTGTCTGGTCATCAAATTCTTCGATGTCTAGAAGTTCTCCATGGGATTGCAAGTGATTTATCCCCAATGCTCTAAAATTTGATTCTGCTATTAATTTTGCTAAGCCTTGTCCTTTGACAAGTTTAGTTGGCTTTACCTCGAGATCGAAATCTTGAATCTTGGCCAACCACCAACCTCTTTTTGCGTCACTATTAGGCTAGACTAGTATGTCTTTAACAGAACTTGTCGGTACATAGGCAATCACTTTGGAATGTAGAACGTAGGTTCTAAAAGCCTTGAGAGCTTTCACCATCGTATATGCCTATTTTTCGAGTATGTCATATTTCAAGTCAGTTTCTCTGAGACTTTTGCTGAAAAATGTTATAGGTTGCTTGAAACCTTCAACATTCTTTTGTAAGATTACAGCAGCGATAGTATGCTCTGAGGCGAATGAAAAAATCTGGAATTCTTTCGTATAATTCGGGCTAGCTAGCACCAGTGCTTCTCCTATGAATTTCTTGATACGTTCTAAAGATTCTTTAGCCTCATTCGTCCATTTGACCTCGCTGTCCTTTTTTAGCATATCTGTAATCAATTTAACAATTTCAGCAAAATTTGGGATGAATCTTCTTAAAAAATTATTTTTTCCTAAAAATGACTGAATCTCTTTTCTGTTCCTAGGAATATTTATCGTATCTATAGCTTTGACCCTTTTCGGGTCGATTTTGATTCCATCCCTAGATACTATGGGGCCCAAGAGTTTACCTTCCTGCATAGGAAAATGCAATTTTTTGGGATTCAGAGATAAACCAAATTTCCGACATTTATTGAACATTTGTTTAAGGTGCGCCAAATGTTCTGCATCAGATTTAGGAAACACAGTTAGATCATTGAGATAAA
Source organism: Picea abies (assembly GCA_900067695.1). Taxonomy (NCBI): domain Eukaryota; kingdom Viridiplantae; phylum Streptophyta; class Pinopsida; order Pinales; family Pinaceae; genus Picea; species Picea abies. The sequence goes on from CBVK0102104373.1 coordinate 16,246, forward strand.
TAACAACAAATTTATCTCTTTCTCCAACATAGGCTATATCCATGGCTCGTTGGAAAGTGGCTCCTACGTTCATCGGAACGAATGGCATTTTATCATACATAAAAGTGCCCTATGGGGTAGTGAACGTTGTTTTTTCTTTATCGTCTTCATGGACCGCGATTTGATTGTAGCCCGAAAATCCATCAATCATAGACATTTTATTCGCTCCGACCACTTTTTCCAAGATGTGGTCCTATTTAGGAAGTGGATAATTATCCTTAAGAGATGATCTATTTAAGTTCCTGAAATCAACACAAAGTCTGATTTCACCGTTTTTCTTTCTGACTGGAACTAAATAAGCTACCCACTCAGAATATCTGAGGGGAACAATAATCTTAGTATCCAAGAGTTTCTTTACTTCCTTTTCTATCACAGGCAACAATATAGGATTTATTTGTATGAGCTTCTACTTGAAGGGTTTGATGCCTTGTTTTAAAGGGATCTTATGTTCAATTACAGTGGTATCGTAAGTTCTCAATTCATCATAAGACCAAGCGAAGACATATTTATATTTCTTGATTAACTCATCATATTTTCTTTTTATTTCAGGTGGACGGTATTTAGAAATCTTTACCATCTTAGGAGTTTCTTTGGTGCCAATAGTACAATCTTCAACCTCTTCAGGCTGAGGTTGCAAAGTAGATTTTAGAGGTATATCGTCATGATCGAACAATCTTTCCAATGGAATCAGACCTTTGGGGATCTGATTATTCTTTAGCACCAACATATAGTGATTAGCGATCTTATGTTGAAACTCCTGAGGATCTTCACCTTCCTGCATGATCCATGTAGGGTCATGTTGACAGGCGAAATTGACCGTCCGTCAACTAGGAGAGTGGAACCGGTCCGGGGTTGTCTAAATAACCCAAGCCGTTTGGAATGGACCACCCTGACGAGTTTAATGGCTCCGTTGGCCGCTCTAAGGTCTCCTAAGAAAACCAAAGAGAAAATTGATCTGAATCTAACTGATCTAACTAAACTAATAAACAAATTAAACTATCTAAAAGAAACTAAACTAATTAAAATAAGTTACTAATTTGAATTAAAACTAAATCTAACTATTCTAACTATTATATA
>CBVK0102104375.1:0-26196 GCA_900067695.1 Picea abies
CCAAACGGCTTGGGTTATTTAGACAACCCCAGACCGGTTCCACTCTCCCAGTTGATGGATGGACTGTTTTGCCCGTCAACATGACTCAACAGGAAAAGTTGAATCAGATGCATGTTAAGTGGGTTGAATACATGCAAAATTTTACATTTCTGATTAAACATATGTCTGGTACTGCTAACAAAGTTGTTGATGCTTTGAGTAGGAAGTGTTTGCTATTGCAGGAGTTCAAAGTCAAGACGTTAGGTTTTGATGATCTCAGGGACATGTATATAGACGATCCTGACTTTAAGGAAGCATATGAAGCAGCTGAGAATCCAGTTCTCAGAGATAGGAGCCAATGGGTAGAATACATGATTTAGGAAGGATTGTTGTTCAGAGGTAATCAACTGTGTATTCCAAATTGCTCCATGAGGGAGAATCTGCTGAAGGAGAAACACGGCGAAGGATTGTCCAGACACTTCAGTCATGATAAGACATTCACAAAGCTGAGTGAATCATACTTTTGGCCGGGGATGTGATCAGAGGTCAAGAGGTTTGTGGACAGATGTAGGATTTGTTAGCACTCAAAGGGAAGGAAACAGAATGTAGGTTTTTATCAACCATTACCCATACTTGAGAGGCCGTGGGATGCGATTAGCATGGATTTTGTGTTAGGGTTGCCAAGAACACAAAGAGGTTGTGATTCAATCTTTGTGGTGGTGGATAGATTTTCCAAGATGGCACATTTTATCCCATGTCAAAAAACCAGTGACGTGACTCACATCGCGAACCTGTTTTTCAAAGAAGTCATTCGACTTCACGGCTTGCCAAGAAGTATAGTTTCCGACCGAGATACAAAGTTCATGGGACATTTCTGGAGGACATTGTGGAAGAAGCTGGGGACTAACTTGATGTTTAGTTCAGCTTATCATCCTCAGACGGATAGACAGACGGAAGTGGTGAATAGAAGTCTGGGAGACTTACTGAGAAGCTTGGTGACAGAACACCATAGCCAGTGGGACACTATATTACCACAGGAAAAGTTTGCTTATAATGACTCAGTGAATAGGAGCACAGGGTAGAGTTCATTTCGGATTGTATACGGCATGTAGCCGAGGGGAATTTCTGAATTGAGGGACTTAGAAAAGATGGCAACTAGGAGCGCTAGTGCAGAAGAGTTCGCCGAGGTGATGAAGGAACTTCACAGCCAGGTGAAGGTCCGATTGCAGAATTCAAGTCAGAAGCATAAGCGCAGAGCAGATCAGCATAGAAGACGACTTCAATTCAAGGTTGGTGACTTGATTCTAGCACATTTGAGAAAGGAAAGGTTCCCGAGGGGAACATACAATAAATTGAAAATGAAGAAAATCAGACCATGTAAGGTCTTGAAGAAAATTGGAGAAAATGCTTATGTGATTGAATTACTCGATGGGATCGGAATCTCTCTGATATTCAATGTCTTAGATTTATACCCATATAAACCTGAGGAAGAAGGAGCAGAAGGTGAACAGTCATAGGTTCAGTGGAAAAAGCAGATGCCAGTTGCAAAAAATCCACAGATGGAGTGCATACTGGACAAGAGAGTGGGCAAGAAGACCAGAAGAAAAGAATACCTTGAGTATCTGGTCAAATGGAAGAGCCATCCAGTGGAATATTCCAGCTGGGAGAATGAAGCAGAGATCCAAAAGCATGGATAGACCGTGCGTAAGCTCATGGATAGGAGCCCATGAAAATTTTCAAGCGAGGGAGTATGATGTAGGAGCATCGCCCACGTCAAGCGAGCCAGCGCAGAAGACAAAAGACAGCTGGACAAGCCCAGCCGAAATTTTTGAAATCACCTTGAAGTTGATGCGCATTCTTAAATGAGAAATTAAATGAAGAGGCGCCTTTGTATAATGTAACCGGACCTTGAGCCATTCACTCTCATCCTTAGTAGGTAGAAGGCATTTAAAGTAGTTAATGCAGGTAGATAGAATTTAATTCTCAGATTAGACAATTTTTTAGCGTAGGAGGGAAACGGGATATAGACACCCTCATTGAGTATTGTAAAAGTAGTGTGTAATTGAAGCAGGAAGAGCATAGAAGAGAAGCAGAGAGCTGTGGAAGAACACCCATGTACAGATCTTGAATTAATAGAAGAAGTTGATTCAAATCCATGGTTTTTGTGTTCGTTCTCTCTGTATTGATGTTGAATGATATTCTCATGAATGTTTGTTTCCTGTTATGCATTTGCTTTATTACTGAGTATATGATTTCATGTTTGGGTTTGAAGTCTGAAGGGAAGAAGAAATGAGTTTCAATTGTTTCTCTATCTGAGCGAGGATTCCTGCGAGTGCAGTTGAAGTTGTCCACAAGGAGTACGTTGACAGAAGGCTCAGATAGTTTAACTCTTGTTCTCGTTCACCCAGAAGTGAAATTGGGTTACAGGAGTCATGCAAGGAGTGCACAGGCAAAGGAAAGTCTCAGTTGTGAATCTGAGCAAAGCCTTGAAGGACTGTTGTTGCAGGTGTACGCAGGGTCGAAGGAATCCAAGCACTTGAAGTGTTTGAAAATCTGCCACAAGGAGTGCGTGCAAGGACCCTCTTTGAGGCTGGAAGTCATGAAAAATCTCAAAAGGGATAAATCCTTTGAAGCTATTGAATGTAGCACAATACATTGGTGCACATCGAGTGATTAGAAAGAATTTGGAGTTGTGGTGTAAGTGGTTAAATCTGGGAAAGAGTGCTCAGGATGGACCATTTCACTGAGAACATCAAGGAGGAAGAGACAAACGGTTAGGATCTTGTGGAGAGGATTTACAAAATCTCGCCAGTCATCTGATCTTGTAAAGTAGCGAGTAGGTTACGGCCACATCTAGAGTTCAAGTTCAGGAGATCGTGAGCTGTTGGATCATAATCTAATTTCCCGTCAGTCGTTGGACTGACCAGGAGTTGCCTAAAGTTTAAGCTATCGAGAACGGCAAGAGGAAAGTTCTGACCCAAGGCATAGCCATCGGGATTTTGCTATTCGTTAAATCGTGAGTCACGGGGCAAGTGGTAGGGGACTTTCATAGTAAATATTCTGAGAAAAATATGAACCGTCCATCCACTTGGGACACGTGTCAGAAATCTGAAGAAAGTCGAGGTTCGACACTTCAGGGGTCCTGGAGACAAGGAAAACGTTGCACCAGGAACCGCGATATCGCGAAACGCGATATCTTGATAGTTAAATGAGTGTGGGCCACAGGAGTCGGAGAGGTGGACAGGTGGTGCACTGTTTCAGAGTTCGGGGAAAGGAAAGTCCTGAAGCACATGCATTTGGATTCGTGAATTTGTGAACTCCGAAATGTCGATGGAGTACAGCTGTTGAAAGGTTGACCCGCGCGTGTATCGAAGGTACGGTGTATCGGGGATCGGAGATTGGTGAAGTGAGTTGCTCGACTTTTCGAGTACCAAATTCCCGATAGGAGAAGTCCCGATAGGAAAGAGAAAGGTCAGCGTCAACTCAAATCAGGTTTCAGAGAATCATGAGGGAAAAAATGATTGACCACAGGGCTCGCGAAATCGCAAAGTCCGATTTCCCAGGAAGAAAAGGGGAAATCTCGTGCAGAGTTTCTGTGGCTGAAAATTTCCCGATAGGGAAATAGAAGAACCTTTGAGTTCTTCAGACCGTGAAAGGAGAAAAGATCTTGTGAGAGGACGTGCTTGCGAGCACGCCTGCGTCATCTGGAGTGGATGAATTGAAGGGAGAAATGAACAAGACTAAGCCTCCTACATTTGATGGAGAACACAAGAAGGAGGAAGATGTTGAAATATGGTTTCTTGGCATGAGGAAATATTTCCAACTACAGAATTTTTCGTCTCATGTCGAAGGAAGAATTGCAATGTATCAACTAAAAGGAAAAGCATCCATGTGGTGGGATCAACTTGTGCAGGTGTAGAACATTAGAGAGAAAGATATCACTTGGAAAAAATTCAAGAGGTATTTCTATAAGAAGTACTTGACTAAAAGATATTATGATAGAAAGATGAAATAGTTCTTTGAACTCAAGCTGGGCAGCATGACCATTGATGAATACGAATGAATTTTTTTGGAATTACTGAAGTATGTTTCATTCATCAAGGATGAGACTGTCAAGGTTCAAAGGTATATGAGTGCACTGCCACCTTCCATTGGGGACAAGATTCAGTATGATGACCCTAAGACTATGGAAGAAACGATAAGAAGAGAAAAATTCTTGTATGAACAACAATATGAAAAGCCTACTTTCCGGAAGGCTTGGGAAGACAAGAAGAAATTCAATATGGATCAGAGGAAGAAGGGAACTAAGCCACCCTTTTTCAGAAATAGTCCTCAAGGACAACCATATTTTAGAGAGCCCACGAAGGCTAAAGTGGGTGGGCATATTCCAAGACATCCACCTATGGAATGTTGAGGTTGTAAAGGAAACCATAGGTACAGAGATTTCCCCCACAGAAATGACAAGGTGAGAATTGTTCACAATGTTCAATAGGTTGAAACAGTGGAGGACATGGGCAGTAGAAGGACAAGGATATACGTAGCCCTGGACAACAAGAAAGCAAAATATCAATCGCACATGATTGAAGTGGAAGGTATGATTAAAAACCAACCATTTACTATTTTAATTGATTTAGGGGCTATCCATAGTTATATAGATCCTAGAGTGGTGGAAAGTTTGCAATTGTCAAGAAAAAAACATGAAAATTATTGGTTAGTGCAGCTAGATACAGAAACCAAGAGGAAAGTCACTTAGTTAAGCCATGTCCAGTGGACAAGAATGGACTGATCACAAAGGATGAATTGAATGTTTTTCTTTTAGGTTCTTATGGCTGTCTAATTGGGATGGACTGGTTGGAATAGTACCATGCCATCTTGGACTATCATAACAAGGCATTCACTTGCCTGGATGAGGAAGGAAATTAGAAAACAGTCCAAGGAATTCCTATAGATGTTGTTGTCTGAGAAATCTCAGCAATGCAGCTGAAGAAGTGCTTCAGGAAAGGTTGTCAATTGTTTGCAGCCCATGTGGAGGAAGAATCTAAGGATGAGGTCTCAAAGATTGGAGATCATGTAGTACTAAAGGATTTTGAAGATGTATTTCAGGAGGTACCCAGACTACCCCCAAAGAGAGATATTGACTTCTCTGTAAACTTGATGCCTGGAGCAGCTCCAGTGTCAAAAGATCCTTACATAATGAGTACACCGGAGCTGAAAGAACTGCAATTGCAGCTTGAGGAGCTCCTGAGGAAGGGGTATATATGCCCAAGTGTGTCACCTTGGGGTGTCCTGGTCCCATTCATGAAGAAGAAGGATGGGATGCTGAGATTGTGTATTGATTTCAGACAATTGAACAAAGTAACTGTAAAGAACAAATATTCTATGCCAAGGATCGATGATCTCTTTGATCAGTTGAAGGATGCTAAGATATTTTCGAAGATACACCTCAGGTCGAGATATCACCAGGTAAATATAACAGATGAATACATCAGCAAGACCACCTTTATAACAAGGTATGGTCATTACGAGTTCACAGTGGTGCCATTTGGACTGTTAAATGCACCCGTTGTTTTCATGTGCCTAATGAATGGTGTATTCAAAGACTATCTGGACAAATTCATCATAGTCTTTTTGGATGACATTCTGGTGTATTTCAAGTTGGAGAAAGAGCATGAACAACATCTAAGGATGGTGTTGAAGGTGCTAAGAGAGAACCAATTGTATGCCAAGTTGAAAAAATGCTCATTTTATCAGGAGGAGATCCATTACTTGGGGCATATTATCTCGAAGGATGGGATAGTTGTAGACCCTGAGAATATTGAGGCCATTAGAGAATGGTCAGTGCCAAAGGATGTGACAGAAGTCAAATCCTTTATGGGTTTAGCTGGTTATTACAGAAGGTTTATCATAGGGTTCTCGAGGATAGCTCACCCTATCACTTCCTTGCAAAGGAAGGAGAAGAATTTTCAGTGGAGAGGATTGTGAGAGAAGCTTCCAGCAATTGAAGCAATTGTTAACCAGTGCTTCAATCTTGAGGATTATAGATCCGAATGAATATTTCATGGTGTGCACAGATGCATGCAAAGAAGGGCTGGGAGGAGTCCTTAGTCAGAATGGATTTGTAATATGTTATGAGTACAGGAAGATGAAAGAGAACGAGAAGAATTATTCCACTCACGATTTGGAATTGGAAGCCATAAGACACGCTCTAAATAAATGGAGGCATTACCTCATGGGAAGGAGGTTCGAATTGAGGATAGTTCATAACGTTCTAAAGTACTTGTTTTATCATCCAACCTTGAACGTTAGACATAGTAGGTGGTTGGAGTTTCTCTATGAGTACGATTTTGATATCAAGCATATCAAAGGGAAGGAGAATAAAGTGGTTGATGCACTCAACAGGAGAGTGCATGAATTACATGATATATCCATTAGCATGTACCTAACTAATATTAAAAGCAGAGTTTTGGAGGATGCAAATACAAATTTGCAGTACAAGGATTTGGTAGAAAAGCTACAACATGGTAAGATGCCATAGAAAGTGGAGATTTATAAATTGGAAACTGACAAAACATTTATGTACAAGAACATAATTTATGTACCTAATATCCAGGATTTGAAACATACTATTTTTCATGAAATGCATAATGTGCCTTATGTAGGGCACCCTGGATATCATAAAACTATAGCAGCAATCAAGAGCCATTACTTTTGGCCAGGCATGAAGAAAGACATTGTTGAATACATTGCCAAATGTATGGAGTGTAAGAAGGTTGAAGTTGAGCACAGACACCCAGCAGGGTTGCTATAGCCTTTACCCATTCCTGAGTGGAAGTGGGAGGTAGTGACAATGGATTTCATCACAGGATTGCCCAGGACAGGAAAGCAAAATGATTCAATCATGGTGGTGGTGGACAAGCTTACGAAAGATGCCCATTTTTTTCCATTAAAGACTACTCACAAGGAAGTGGATGTTGTTGACATCTTTATGAAGGAAGTGGCACGATTGCATGGTATCCCCAAGACAATTGTGTCTGACAGAGATCCGAAATTTAATTTAAATTTCTGGAAATAGTTATTCAAGGGGTTCGGAAAAAATCTGAACTTTAGCATAGCCTATCATCCTGACTCTAATGGGCATACAGAGCGGGTGAATCGAGTGATATAAGACATGCTAAGAATGTATGTGATGGATAAACCATCTAAATGGGAAGACCACCTACACTTGGTAGAATTCGCCTACAATAATGGGTATCAAGCATCATTGAAGATGAGCCCATTTGAATCACTATATGGAAGAAAGTGAAATAATCCATTAAGTTGGGATAATCTAGCTGATAGAGCAGTGGTTGGGGCAGAGTTGCTCAAGGAAATGGAAGAGAAAATGTTAAAAATTAAACAGAATTTAAAGGTTGCCCAAGACAGGCAGAAAAGTTATGCTGATAAAAACAGAACCCACGAAGATTTTAAAGTGGGTGACCATGTTTTCCTAAAAGTGAAAGCTAACAGAAGTTCCTGAAGGTTGAGAAACTATCCCAAGTTGGAAGCCAGATTTTGTGGGCCATTTGAAATCCTAAAAAGGATTGGGTCAGTTGCATATATGCTTGCATTACCTACAGCCATGATTGTACATAATGTGTTTCATATTTCATTGCTTAAGAAATATATACCGGATGTTAATCATGTAATCGATTGGAATGTCATTCAGGTGGAGAAAGAAGGTGTCATGCAAGTGCATCCTATGCACATATTGGACCGAAAAAGAAAATAGCTCTGGAATCGAGCCATAGGGCTTGTAAAGGTCTAGTGGACCTGGTATGGTCTTGAAGAGGTGACTGGGAGCATGAGGATGCTATGCAGGTAGAATACCCACATAGTTTTGAAGATTTTGAAAATCTTGTTGATGATGAGTAAAGAGTTGCACTAAGGACAATGAAAAAATAAGGGGAGGGGATTGTAATATCCCCAAGGACGAGCCCTTGTTGTAATTATGAATTGAATTATGTTTTATAGGATGGTGAGCCACGTATTTATAAGTTGGTAAGCTTAGATGTTAATAGGTCGGGGAGCCTAGGTATTAAAGGCCAGGAGCTTGATTTTGGTATATGTAATTATGTAGATCATTAATAAAATATAAACATCATTGCATGTAGACCGACCATGAATAAAGAGTGATGGGGGACTAAGCTTCCACAAGGTGGGTAAGGGAAAGGGGGCTAAAAGGTTGGAATGAGGGGATAATATTAGGGGCTTATGTCCTTGGGAATAATAATTTATTATTATTCCAAAGTGGTGTGAAAGATATGTTTTTATCCTAAGTCCTTGTAGAGGCAATGCATGTAGCTCCAATGTGTACAAAAGGGAACACATACTTGATGACGTACATACAGCTTCATGGTCGACATGTGTCAGCCCAGGAATATGCAATTTAACCCAATAATTGAGCCGTGATGGGGGTTCCTCCTCCATTCTTGTGCCTGTTGTATGAAATGTGTGGTCTCTGTGCCTGATCTCTGCATACGCTCATGCATTCCTGAAAACTAGAACAGTGAAGCCGACTGGTGTATTCCTGTGAATTTCGTGGCCTCTATATTCAACCTTTGCAATATTCACGCATGCACTTGAGACTGGAAATCCATCACCTGAGTCATTCTGTGATTCTTCCATACTCCGCCTGAGTTCGTTGGAATCCTTTCTGAGAACCGTTTTGTCTTTGCACTGGACCTCTGCATAGCCACACACCTCTAAATCTGACCCACGTCTTCTGTGAGACCTAACCATACCATAATTTTCTATGTCGTGTATGTTATAATTGTGGGTTGTTGTGTCCATCCAGTCCCTTGGCTAAGCATGAATTGTTGTCGTCATCTTTTCCTTACAGAGCCTTACTATTGTCCTCCTTATGCTGGAACAAAGCTGAAGAACCAGTTCTTCAGGCATGTGTGCAACACTCTCTCCAAGTGAGGGAGGTGGTTTTGGTTGAAGAGGCAGGTTGTTAGGCCTGTGAGAAACTCTCTCCAGGTGAGAGAGTGTGTGGAGGAAGTGAGAACTCTTAGAAGGGGTCCTATAGATGCCATAGATCTCGGATAATTCTAGTCTGGCATGTTGTTGAAGCCTAAGGCAAGGGAGGTTTAGCAGCCGAAGGACTGTCCTGTGTGATAGTGAAGGTGTATACTCCTTGGGTGGGACAGGCATGTGGGGAATGAGAGTCTGTGAGTAGTGGACATGAGTGGATCCTGGGAGAGAATCCATCCTCATAAACTGTGTGTCTTCCTGTTGACCTTGCCTAGCCTAGGATTCCCTTTCGCAATGGAGCTTAGTCCCAGCTCAGAGCTGACCTATTGCTGAGAGTGATGAGCAGTGTGGTCTAAGGCTAGGAGGTTCATGGAAGGTATGCACCCAGTTGGTGGTGTTACGCCAGTTTAAAAGATAAGTATTAATTATGTACTTAATTCATATGTGAGGCATTTTTGTGTTGTGAAATGTTATCATGTATTATGTTGCATGTATGAATTGTTGTTAATTCTATTAAGTCTGTACGTAGAAATAATTATGTGTTTACTATGTGTTAATTCATTTAGATTCATTTAAATGCACACTATATAAGTGTTATTCTGCATAGTAGCATTGACTGACAATGGGGTTGATGGCCGACGATGTTACAATTCCAGTCATACTTGAGAAAATTATGAGAATACCTTTGGTTTTGATGAGAGTAGTTTCCATGAAGGGAGTTGATAAAGGAAGTTACACATCAGAGTATTTTATGATAACTTCTCTGGTCCAACCAATGGAGTTCGTAATAAATCCTCCGGTATGTGTCGGAGGTGTAAATGGGAACTTCGTCGATGTGTTCTGGGAGAGTTGAGAAGATCTATTCCAATATCAAAGAATGATCCTTGAAATTTATCAAGTGTTGGGACCAAACAATAAAAAAGATAAATCAATCCATACTTGGAACGTCAAGGAATCGGATGAGAGGGGAATGAGAAAAATCAAAGACAAAAAGTTGAATAAATTTTCAAGTCAAGAACATATTATGTAGTAAAAGGAGGGATCCCATTTTTTTAGAGAGAGGGATTTTCAAGAAAGAATTAAATAAAAAGGGAGGTTGTTTATGCACAACACAACATGAGGATATGTGTACAACTTTTGTCTTGGCCACACCTGACTTAAAAAAACCATTAATTGTTGAGTTTGATTCCTCGGGCCATTGAATTGGTGTAGTTTTAATGCCGGAAGGAAGATCCCTTTCCTCTGAAAGCATCCAAATTAAAGGAAAAAACTTACTCAAAACCATTTATGAAAAATAAATGTTGGGCATGCTACATGTAGTTAAGAAATGACACCCTTACCTAATAGGAAGACACTTCAATGTAAAAACATATCATGATGGTTTGAAGTAATTCTTGGAGAAATGATTATCCTCATAAGATTAACAAAAATGGGTTACAAAGATGTTAGGTTATTACTTTTAAATTATCTACAGAAAAGGAAAACATAATATTGTGGCAGATGCACTTTCAAGGAAAGAAGAAGAAATAGGGGGTTCACTATGTGTTATTTCTTTTCCACGATCTGATTGGGTGGAAGAAGCAAGGATAGAATGGAAGAAATATCAAGAGGTATGCGATATCATTTAACAACTACAAGAGGACCCCGGTGCATTAGATAAATTTGTATGGAAGAATGATTTTCTATGGTATCATGATCACTTATATTTATGTAAGAATTCCCAACTCAGACATAATTTTATTTTGGAATTGCACACTTCTCCCATAGGAGAACATTCAGGGTTCTTGAAAAATTACCATAGGGTCAAGAAGGGGCTATGCAAGACCTGGAGAAGGTTGGTATTATCCAGTTATACCTTACCTCCCCCCTTGACCGTGACCTTTGATCAACTTGACCTTCATCCTTTACCTTACTACAATGTGGGTTTTGGTAAGGTCTTAAAACTGATGTTAAAAAGTTTGTTTTTGAATGTGTGGTCTTCCAATAGAATAAGGGAGACACAATCAAGATTTCATGTCTCCTATAGCCATTATCTATACCAAGTCAACATTGGGAGGAAGTTTCAATGGATCTTATTACAATTTTACCCAAATCTAAAGGAAACACTATCATCATGGTAGTAGTGGATCAACTAATAAAGTATGCCCAATTTTTCTCTCTTTCTCATCCTTTTAAAGGAAGTACATTAGCCACAACATTTATGGAAATAGTTCTAAATCTACATGGAATCCACAAGATTATTGTAACTGACGAAGATCCAATTTTAATTGGAAATTTTTGGACTGAATTATTTTCTTGTTTGGGTACTCAATCGGCTCATAACTCATCTTACCATCCTCAATCCGATGGGAAAACTAAGATTGTGAAAAAATATCTAAAAGAATATATTTATTTCTTTTCATATGATAAACAACCACAATTGATCAAGTGGTTTCCCTTGACAGAATGGTGGTACAATGCATCCTTCCATATGTCATCAATAATTTACCCATTTCTAGCACTTTGTGGATATCATCCTCCATCCATCACATCACCCTTGAAAGGGACTAAACATGTTCAAGCTATAGTGGAGAGTCACATAAGGAACATACAAGATATTTTCAAACTATTGAAGGACAACTTGGCTATGGCACAAAATATGATGAAACAACAAGCATATCAAAATCACAGTGAACGAAAATTTGAAGTGGGGGATTGGTTATATTTTAGGCTACAACCATATAGATAGATGTTGCTCAAGCAAAAAAAGGAGGACAATAAATTAGCACCCAAATATTATGACCTCTATAAGGTTTTTCAAAGGATTGGAAGTATGGCTTACAAATTGGAGTTGCCTCCATCCTCAAGTGTAAATCCATTCTTCCATGTTTCTTGATTAAAGAAGGTAATCGGTGACAAGATATCAATCTAAACTATTTTACCCATTATTAATGAATAAGGTAAAATCATACTAAAACCAAAAAAAAACCTTGAAATAAGGATTAAACAGTTGCAAAATAGAGCAATTATTGAGTACCTCGTCAAATGGAACAACCTACCAGTGGAAGACATGACATGGGAAGATGAGTTATTCATGGTGAAACACCCACAGTTAGTTAAGTGTTGTGGACAACACTTGTTTGAAAGGGAGGGGCATGTTAATCCCTATACAAAGCCCCATGTTAAGTACAAAATCCCTTATTAATCCTTATATATTGAATTATTACATTTCTAGTTTTATATTAGTAGGTAGACTAGAACCCTTCATTGTACTATTTCATTATAATTGTACCCTTTGACTCCTACACACGCACACACAAACACACACACATAGACACACACCAAGTAGACCTAGTCTTAAGATAATCTTATCTCATCTTGTACATTGAATATATTGTAAAATGAGTTTACCCCCTCGAACTCGACTATTATTCATTGATTTTTTAACATTCTCAAGGCATTGGTTCATAAAAAAATTATTGATACATGGTCTTCTACTTCCTTTAATCCCACTCATTTACTATGTACATTTCCATCTATGGAACAATAAATCTATACAATAGGAATGAAATCCCTTCATTTTTTTGTATCTTAGTATTTAGCATGTCCTCATAGCCATCTACAGTTAGTGTTTTTGCATGCCTCAACTCCTAATTAGGGTTAGAATGTTTGACTCTCTAGAATCTTCTTGAAATTCCATAGGTCACTATCTCCACAAGTGTGTGTAATGGAAGTAGAGTCGGCATCCAATTGGTAATATGGTGGTCAAAACATAGGAAATATTTTAGGAATCTTAACTTCTTCATATAGACTTTGATTGAGGTAGTGCTTGCACCATTGTAACAATCTCAATTATTAGAATAGATTGGGAGGGATGGTGGAAGCTTTTTCACAATGATTTAACAAAAAAATGATCACTTAATGCTTGAAAGGGGTTCCAAAAGTTTGACTCCAAATCACCATAGTAGGATCTATGACTAAAATGGGCCTTACAATATATGGCTCTGAGTTTACACTCAAAATGTATCATCAAAACAAATGACAAATTATATAGTAATCCATTTTGGATCATTTTCTCAAAATCTTTAAGAGCTAGGGGATATATATGGGTTGGATTGATCTTTAAGAGCTGGTTGGATTGATCTTTAAGAGCTAGGGGATATATATGGGTTGGATTGTTATAGGATCAACTTGAGACCATCAATGGGAAACCACATATATAATGATATGGAATTTGGCATCAGGAATAAGTTTTAGGAAGATTGATACATCAAACCATCTATTAAAAAACCCTATCCCCTACTCCCATGAGATTGAATTTCTTAAGGTCCTTATAAAGGTTAATGTTAACACATACTTGATGCGGGGTTCTTTAAGTTTTAGGTGCATGACAGATAAAACTTCCTAAAGGGGCAGAGATGGGCTCTACGACTGGCCAAAATTGCATAGGGAGGTTGGAAAATTCAACCTATACTAAGAAAGACAAGTGAGGTGCTTTATTAGCCAAAAAGTCAAGAGATCAAGACAAAAAAATAGCTAGGATTGTAGAACTATACACAAGTGTTGAGACACCCATGGGCCAAGCCATTATACTAGCCATTTGGCACCTTTGTGAAATCAATTCCTAGAAATTCTCTCACCTAGAGAGAATTTCTCACAGGACTGAAAACCCACCTCTTCAATATACCACGGGCTTGACAACCAGCTTCTTCGATATCCCATGAGTCTAACAAATCACTTCTTCAGTCCAAATCCTAAGCTAACCAAGGTATAGGTACAGGTACAGTAACAATAGGGTTCGAGTGGCCACTGGGTGAGTGAGTGAGTGAAGGAATGATCAGAAAGAAACCATTCCATTGCTCAAACTATAAGTATAGGTGTAGTTCCAAACTTTTGTCTTTCATACCTCCTTGATCCATCCTTGGATAACTATCTTGGAAGGCACCCTCTTAACAAAGTAACCCAGAATTGAGCTTAGTTGAAACTAATTACATAAACTATCATAGACTCAAAAAAAATCAATATCAAGAGGGGGTTATTATTTGATGATACACTTTTGGAACAAACTTATATTAATTTTTTGTCACCAATACCTCTCTCTAGATCATTCACATCAACAAGTAGAAAAATAACATTTTTCGGAAGTGAGAAGCCCATGGTGCTCCCATTTTACTTATGGAAAAACGTCCATGCTAGAAAAGTCCATCTAGACCAAATTCAATGTGAAACAATAAGCAATAGCTCCACAACAATCCCAAAAATTCACAATCTTTCTAACCGTGGTTCAAAAACAAAAATCTTTGTTCACGTCTCTATTTTCGTTCAAAACAAAAATCTTTGCTCACATCTCTATTTTCATTGATGTATTGTGCATTATTTTTTCCTACCTTATAATGATACTACTTAGAAAATATTTTCTATTATATTTTTCTTTAATAATATAATTATACTTGTATACAACATCAAAGTTCCCTCTCATAAATATACTATAATTCATAAAAAAAAAAATGAAAACAAATATGCATTATAATAATGATTTGGATTTTCTCAACGTTAACCATTGTTAAACAAGTGTTGTGTGGCAGTGTAGTCTCTGCCAAGCAGTTTACAAGGTAAATTGTGGAAAATGGGGTTGAATTATAAATGACGGAAGTGTTTGGTGCAAAATGTATATCACGAAAGTGTTGTGTGCAACATGTATATCACTGAACATGGGGCATAAAATTTCGTTAGCAATAAGGCAGGACCCCACAGAGAGATAATTGGCTAAGTGTTGAAAGGAACTGCGGTTGGTCGGGCTCATGATGTGACGATATAGGACCAATCAACGAGTTCGAAAAAATTCAGGTTCAAGTTTAAGTATATATATTTAAATTGTATTTATATTAATGTATCTTAATAGATAATTTGTGGTCCAAATGTAGACCATCTTCCAATATGTGGACGAATTGTAGACCACAAAAGTTCTTTGGTGCAATATGTATATAGTGGAACTGTAGATGACACAAGTTTTGGGTGCAAGATCTATAATAGTGCGACCCAGGGGTCGGTTGGGCTCCCATAAATTGTTGTTGAATACATTTTTTTGGTTGTTAATGGCAATAAGCGAACTTGTGCACTGATTTGTCACGAGTAGAAGCAAAATATATATACAATTTGACAGGTGGGGCCTTACGTCTCCTAAGGAGCCCTTGTGACCCTATTTTGAATCCCTTCGGTCCGTTTTTCCCCTCTACTCTCTCTTTCTCGTTACGCGCTCGTGTTTTTATATCGTGACTCCGATCGACCGCTAACCATTCGATGCCTAGCCACTTTTCAGATAGTCGGGCTCTATAACTGGGGTCAAATTGTATATGAAGGAAGCGTTTGGTGAAAAATGTATATAACAGAAGTGTGGTGTGCAACATGTATATCACGGAATAAGGGGCATAAGAAATCGATAGCGTGAAATCGCGACGAATTGTAGAGTATGAAATTTTTGGGTGCAAGATGTATATCACGCACTTGTAGATGAAAAAAGTTTTGGGTGCGATTTTAATAATAGCGCCAACCCATGGGTCGGTCAGAATCCCGTAAATTGTTGTTGAATACGAATATCACAGAATAGGGGGCATAAAAATTCGATAACGCTAAGTCGCGACCCCGCGGAGAGATAATTCGATAAGTGTTGAAAGGAACCGCAGTTGGTGGGGCTCTATCAATGAGTTTGAAAAAAGTCAGGTTCAAGTTCAAATATATTTATTTAAATTGTATTTATATTAATGTATCTCAATAGATTTTTTGTGGGAGAAATGAAAACCATATTCCAATATGTGGACGAATTGTAGACCAAGGAAGTTTTGGGTGCAAGATGTATATGGAAAAACTGTAGATGGCACATGTTTTGGGTGCAAGATCTATAATAACGCCAACCCAGGGATCGGTTGGGCTCCTGTAAATCGTTGTTGAATATGTTCTTTGGTTGTTAATGCCAATAAGCGAACCTGTGCACTTAGTTGTCACCAGTAAAAGAAAAATGAATTTTAATTGAAGATGGCATGAATAACCTCTTCGTGTTACACATTTTGCACTGAAATGGGGTTGAATTAAATGATGGAATTGTTTGGTGCAAAATGTATATCACAGAAGTTTTGTGTGCAAAACGTATATCACAGAACAGGGGGCATAAAAATTCGATAGCGCTAAGTCACGACCCCACAGAGAGATAATTGGCTAAGTGTTGAAAGGAACCATGGTCGGTGGGGCTCATGATGTGACGATCTAGGACCAATCAACGAGTTCGAAAAAAATCCAGGTTTAAGCTTAAATATATTTATTTAAATTGTATTTATATTAATGTATCTTAATAGATTAGTTGTGGTCAAAATGCAAACCATGTTCCAATATGTGGATGAATTGTAGACCAGGGAAGTTTTTGGTGCAAGATGTATATGGCGGAACTGTAGATGGTGTAGGTTTTGGGTGCAAGATTAGTTGTCACTAGTAAAAGCATATTGAATTTGAATTGAACATGTCATGAATACCCTCTCTGTGTTACACATTTTCATTGAAATGGGGTCGAATTGTAAATGACAGAAGTGTTTGGTGCAAAATGCATATCACGAAAGTCTTGTGTGAAAAACGTATATCACAGAACAGAGGCCATAAAAATCCGATAGCACTAAGTCACGACCCCGTGGAGAGATAATTGGCTAAGTGTTGAAAGGAACTGCGATCAGTGGGGCTCATGATGTGACGATATAGGACCAATCAATGAGTTCAAAAAAATTCAGGTTCATGTTTAAATATATTTATTTAAATTGTATTTATATTAATGTATCTTAATAGATTATTTGTGGGCGAAATGCAAACCATGTTCCAATATGTGGATGAATTGTAGACAACGGAATTTTTTGGTGCAAGATGTATATGGAGGAACTATAGATGACGCATGTTTTGGGTGCAAGATATATAATAGCACCAAGTCGGGGGTCGGTCGTGCTCCTGTAAATCATTGTCGAATATGTTTTTTGGTTGTTAATGCCAATAAGAGAACCCGTGCACTGAGTTTTCATGAGTAGTAGCAGAATATATATACAATTTGATAGGCAGGGCCTTACGTCTTCTTGGGAACCCTTGTCACCCTATTTTGAAGCCTGTCCAACGGTTTTTCCACTCTACTCTCTTTTTCTCGTTACTTAGTCGTTTTTCCGAAAATGTCCCAATACGCACATTGGCGGACACACCGGTTCACATTCGCACTCATTCTTTTATATCGTGACTCTGATCGACCGCTAACCATTCAATGCCTAGCCACTTTTTAGATCACGGATTCCTGGATAGGAAGGCTCTATAATCATAGTCAAATTGTATGTGATGTAAGTGTTTGTTGCAAAATTTGTATCACGGAAGTGTGGTGTGCAACATGTATAACATGAAATAGGGGGCATAAGAAATCGATAGCGTGAAGTCGTGATGAATGGTAGAGTACGAAATTTTTGGGTGCAAGATGTATATCGCGCACTTGTAGATGACATAATTTTTGGGTGCAAGATTTATAATAGCGCCAACCCGGGGGTCAGTCGGACTCCCGTAAATTGTTGTTGAATATGTATGTCACAGAAAAGGGGGGCATACAATTTGATAGCATTAGGTTGCGACCCCATGGAGATATAATTGGCTAAGTGTTGAAAGAAAATGCGATCAGTCGGGCTCATGATGTGACAATATAGGACCAATCAATGAGTTCGAAAAAAGTCAGGTTCAAGTTTAAATATATTTATTTAAATTGTATTTATATTAATGTATCTTAATAGATTATTTGTGGTCGAAATGCAAGCTATGTTTCAATATGTGGACGAATTGTAGACCACGAAATTTTTGGGTGCAAGTTGTATAGGGAAGAACTGTAGATGGCGCAAGTTTTGGGTGCAAGATCTATAATAGCGCCAACCCTGGGGTCGGTTGGGATCCCGTAAATCACTGGTGAATAGGTTTCTTAGTTGTTACTACCAATAAGAAAACCTGTGCACTGAGTTGTCACCAGTAAAACCATAATGAATTTGAATTGAAGATGGCATGAATACCCTCTTCATGTTACACATTTTGCACTGAAATGTTCTGATATATACAATTTGATAGGTGGGGCCTTATGTCTCCTTGAGAAACCCTTGTCACCCTATTTTGAAGCTCGTTTGACCGCTTTCCGCAGTTGAAACATACATAAAAGATCTTTCTAGGAAATGGATTATCAATTGCAGATTTGAATATATCGGACCTTCTTTTCCCTCTTCTATACTCAACGAAATTTTCGTTTGTTTTCCCACTCTACTCTCTCTTTCTCGTTACTTATCCATTTTTCCGAAAATGTCCCAATGCGCGTTGGTGGATGCACCTGTTCACATTTGTGCTCATCCTTTTATACCATGACTTCGACCGACCGCTAGTCATTCGATGCCTTGCCACTTTTTAGATCATGGATTCCCAGGTAGGCGAGTTCTATAACCGGGTTCGAATTGTAAATGACGCAAAATTTATATCATGGAACTGTTGTGTGGAATATGTATATCACAGAATAGGGGGGGGATAAGAAATCGATAGTGCTAAGTCATGCAAAGTTGTGCATTGAGTTGTCACTAGTGAATGCAGAATGAATTTGAATTGAGGATGGAAGGAACACCCTCTTCGTGTTACACATTTTTCACTAAAATGTTCCGATATATACAATTTGACAGTCTGGGCCTTACGTGTCCTCGAGAACCCTTGCCACCCTATTTTGAAGCCTGTCTGGCTGCTTTCCACAGATATTTATGTGCTTGCCACCTTCGCACTTCTTTCCAAGTATATGCAATAAGTATATAAATTCTCCATAAACATGCAGAAAAGATCTTGTGATCAAATGGGATATCTATCACAAATGTGAATATATTACTTTTATCTTTTATCACAGAATTGTTGGGTGCAAAATTTATATGACGAAAGTATTGGGTGCAAGATGTATATAACAAAACACGCGGGATAAGAATGCAATAGTGCTAAGTTGGGACGCCGAGGTGAGATATTTGGCCAAGTGTTGAAAGGGACGGTCGTCGTTCGGGTTCCTGATGTGAAGATATAGATGAAAATGAGGATTTGACAGTCCACTAACCGATCAAGCCACGGACAATCCAAGAGCACGAGAAAGTCAGGTTCAAGTTTAAAGAGATTTTGTTTATGTCTATTTAAAATGTATCCATATTAATGTATCTTACTAGATTATTTGTGGTCCAAATGTAAACCATGTTTGAATTTGAATGGTTTTTTGTGCTTTTATATCTTGACTCTGACCGACCGCTAGTCATTCGATGCCTAGCCAATTTTCAGACCGTGGATTCTCGAGTAGGCGGGCTCTATAACCAGGGTCAAATTGTAAATGACGCAAGTGTTTGGTGAAAAATGTATATCACAGAAGTGTTGTGTGCAACATGTATATCAAGGAATAGTCGGGCATAAGAAATCAATAGTGCTAATTTGTGACAAATTGTAGAGAATGAAAGTTTTGGGTGCAAGATGTGTATCACGCACTTGTAGATGACGAAAGTTTTAGGTGCAAGATTTATAATAGCGCGAACCCAGGGGTTGGTCGGACTCCCGTAAATCGTTGTTGAATACATATATCACGAAACAGGGGCCACCCAACCTAAGGGTCGATTGGGCTCCTGTAAATCATTGTTCAATACGTTATTTTCTTCTTAATGTGAATAAGCAAAGTTTTACACTAAGTTGTCACTAGTGAAAGCAGAATGAATTTGAATTGACGATGGCAGGAACACCTTCTTCATGTTACACATTTTTCACTAAAATGTTTTGATATATACAATTTGACAGTTTGGGCCTTACGTCTCATCGAGAACCCTTGCCACCCTATTTTGAAGCCCGTTCGACCACTTTCCACAGGTATTTTAGTACCCACCACCTTCGCACTCCTTTCCAAGTATATGCAATAAGTATATAACTTCTCCAGAAACATGCAGAAAAGAGATTGCAAGAAAATGGGATATCTATCACAGATGTCAATATATTAAACCTTCTTTTTCTTCTTCTATACTTATTTTTTATCACAAAATTGTTGGGTGCAAAATGTATATGACAGAAGTGTTGGGTGCAAGATGTATATAACAGAACATGTGGGATAAGAATGTGATAGCGCTAAGTTGGGATGTCACGGTGAGATATTTGGCAAAGTGTTAAAAGGGACGGTCGTTAGTCAAGTTCCTGATGTGAAGATATAGATGGAAATGAGGATTCGACAGTCCACTAACTGATCAACCCGTGGACAATCCAGAAGCCCGAGAACGTCAGGTTCAATTTTAAAGGGATTTTTTTTATGTTTATTTAAAATGTATCCATATTATTGTATATTACTATATTATTTGTGGTCCAAATGTAAACCATGTTCAAATTTGAATGGTGTTTTGGGCTCGATTTGTTTTGCTCAAACCTACAAGGAACAGAGAAAAAAATACATAACTTTACATTTTGTATATCGAAGAATATTCTGAAATATAGGAAGTTGCAATACATGCACAATATAGAACAAGAACATGTACAGTGAAATGAGTTAATTTTACGAAGAAATACAAATTCCAAATAACAACACCAAGAATTGAATATTAGCATAGAACAACCCCAAATATTTATATGTAGATAAACTGGGTCACAAAATACATTTGAGAATATTTCCCAAAAAAAGTTGTCTTCGAATTTGCAAAAAAACTATAGTTCAGTGCATATTCTGTGAAATAAAAAATGTGTTTGCCAGAATGACTCTGTTTGGGACTATCACGGACTACAAAGCAACGATGTACAAGAATGAAGTTTGTAGAAAGAAGAAAGTCGATGATGGAAAACATCAAAACTTGGCAAGAAGAAAGAGAAAATTGTCAGATCTGGATAAAATCTTTGTTATAATAAGTGGATGAAGACAGAAGAATGTAATCAGTATCAATTTACTAGGATGGTGTCCCATGCCTTGTCATTTCTTCATTGATGTCCTTTTATGGATTTCCTCGGCTTTGACCTTCATTGGTAATCTGGTCAACATCCTTTTTGAACCATTCTACGATGTAGCTCCTCATGGGCTCCACGTTCATTTCATGCCAGATTTTTATATTGAAGAGTTCACTTTCCAAGTCCTTTCGATCAATAGACAAGTTGTGCAATTATTCTTGATTTTTTTTGTTTCTAATTGCATAACCGACTAGCCAAGTTTTCACATCATCTTCACCATATTCAAGAATGCCATAGAAATTTTCAAATGACAGTCTTTTATAGATATGAACTTGATCATCAACTCCTTGATTGGTTAAAAACAACAAGTTTAATATCAATTTTGGGTCCTAGACTTCATTGGTGATGCTAGCTAGATCTATCTCAGTTAGCTTCTTGAATAGTTTGTCTCTTTTAGATATGGTCTGGATACATTCTTGAACAATACCAATCAAGTTCTTTACCTTTTCTTTCCAGCATATGTTTAGTTGGTCTATTCAATCCAGGGAAGGGATATCCTCCTGTCTTCTTCTGGATTCCATCATACCGGTAACTTCAACACCAAATGGTAAAACTGCATCAAGATAAAAACCTTGCTTGTTCTTGAGATCTGCTTGCAGATACTCATGAAAAGAATGCGCTCTTGTTCCAAAAGATACCATATTCTTTGACATCTCCCAAGATTCTATTATTAATTCCATTCTTTTGTTTATATTCTTTTCCACATAGTCTTGGGCTGATGTGATAAGGCTTGTTGATCCTTTTAACTTTGGCACAAGTGCGGTGGACCTGACCATTGCCAAAGGAGTAGCAAACAGTGGAAGAGGCATTAGATTTTCCTCCAATTCTTTGATTCACGTCTTTAACATGAGGTTCTTCATTTCAAGGCCGCTAATAGAGTTGTCTAGAGCATC
The DNA here is from genome assembly GCA_900067695.1 of Picea abies. Taxonomy (NCBI): domain Eukaryota; kingdom Viridiplantae; phylum Streptophyta; class Pinopsida; order Pinales; family Pinaceae; genus Picea; species Picea abies. Next base: position 21,891 of record CBVK0102104375.1, read on the forward strand.
TCCAGTTGCTCAGTGCATCTTGGATATCTGGGAAGGGAGCATGTTTCATAGGTTGAACTCTGAACAAGATGTCCCTTTCTTATTCTTTACGTCTCTGTTTTCAATAATCATTTTTTTTTATTCGTTGTAAAAAAAAGCGCTCTGAAATGCAAAAGATTATTTTATGTTGAATGTATCTATGCCAAGTATTTCCATCCCAGGATTGTGAGGAGCAGTGTTGTCTAGGTGATCGTCGTCAGGGAACATTTTTTCAATGTCAATTTCTAGTTCCATATCTTCTAGGGAGAGATTGTAGATATCAATTTCTCCCCTCGATCCCTCCTATTATTGGACTATTGTTTTTCGTTTTTTTCCCACGGGAAGCTTGTGATAGCTTTCAATTTTTCTGGAGGGAGGGTTCTTATCTCCTCCTCTGCATGAAGAACTGTGTGTGACTTTGTTACTTGGGTAATCCATTGGAGTACTAACACGAGATGATGTGGTCTTGGCTGTGGCAGTCGGGGATTGGGCACTTTTTTCACCCAGGTCTTTTTGGTTCTTCTTGTGTGAATCATTGGTACTGGGTCGGATTCCATTCAGGATAGTGTAAGTGAAAGAAATGTCGAAGTGGTCCCTCACCATGAAATCCCATACTTTCCAAGGCATAGACATGAATTGTCCTTTCATTTTTTCATGGAAAAAATGCAACCAATAGATGTACTCCCTTGTTATTCCAACAAAAAATATTGTACCAGATATGTTACATGGAAGGAAGCAAGGATTTTGTTTAGACCCGAAAATCCTTATAACATTATAGTTCTCCATTTATTTTACTGTGCCCTTCCTATCCAGGAACATTGTCAGCTAGCCAGAAAACCAGGGAAAATACCTTCCAAATATCAATGCTTTAAAAAATGAAACAAAATAATTGAAGACCTTATAAAATTGTTGGCAAGCATCACGTCTCCATAATTTATGGCATGAAAATGTTAATGGGTCAAATTCAGAGTTCAAATTCCTACACAGAGATAGTCCAGGAAATGGATAACAATTCGACACGATGAAAATTAAATAAGATGGCATAAAGAATTTCTTCTGCCTCCTATATTGCAATAAATAGGAAGAGTTTTGAATGGAAATCATCTTGCAGCAATGGAAGTTGGTTTGTTGCTTAACTGTAAAATATAAAATATACAAAATCATCTGAGAGATGCCAGTTGCACTTGCTTGTCTCGTTGTCCTCGTGAAAATCCATGCAATTTTCTAAAAAAGGTTTTTACATGCACTAACCTGTAATATGGCCATGTCCTCGGGAGTGAGCGTTGGGTCCTGTAATAACTTCGGCAACAAGTCTAATTCATTGCCATGCTTCTTTAAGAACTGTTTGCAATTTTCTCCCTTGAAAGTAGGCATTGGGTCAGGAAGTTTTAACATATTTTGAAATACTTTAGGCAATAGGGAGATTTGGAAATGGTTTCCCATCTAGACAATCTGTTGGGAATATAGTTCTCGGCACAGCATATGACCAAGTCCTTAAATTAAAAAAAAAAATTGGGGATACAATGTGTCGTTGCAATTTCATATGTCGAGATAACTTTCATCTGGGCAGAAGTGGACGAGTAGTAGTCATAAGCTATGGACCACTGAAAAAGTTGGTCCTCGTGCCCAGAAATATTTAGGGTATCTCCAGACACATGTTGTCAAGCTGTAGTCACAAGGTGATGAAAACCTTCCTTTGCTCATTGTATTTAAAATGGACGTTGCAACATCAAAATACAATCTCCTGTAAATCTTGGTTCAATGTGTTTTAATGGAATATTTCCTCGACCTTTTCGCCTTTTAATGCCAATCTTTTCAAATATAATAAAAGCGTCATCAATCTGCATTGGGAAAGTATGCGAAGATGGCAGGGAAATCGAGAAACTATTGAAAAGCGGGGAAAACATTGACAATTGTGTAATATACCTAGATTTTGACAAAAGCAGGTTCAAGTCAGAAGATAATTTGTTAATATCTACTTAAACAAATTTCATATTATTTTATTTTATTGTTGTTCTTTGTGGCCCAAATGAAAACTATGTTCAAATTGGAATGGTAGGGAAACATTTTCATATGCAAGCAGAGCCTCAGATATGCAAACCTGTAAGGTTCAAAAATTATGTGCACAATACTAAAGAGTGGCATCATGTGAACACCTTTGTAGATGACAACGGGCCAACACAATATTGAATTCTTGTTATGATGGCATCTTAAAAAAACCAAAACAACCATCATTTTTTTGTGAATTCAAGATTGACAGAGGAAACCAATCAGATTCCATAATATTCTCCCATAAATTCATTTTAATTGGAGATTACCTCAATCTTTTCGCTTATTAATGCTAATATTTTCGAACATCTATGGTGAATTGTCACCAGTAAAATCATAATTAATGTCTATTGGGAAGGAGCGAACGTGACGAGCATGGAGGATAATTAAAGATGCTTTGGTACTTTTTTGAACATGGGAATCTGTGGTGGAATTATAGATCACCCAAATTTTGGATGGAATATGTATACTCAGAACACAAGGAATGAGAGTTTGATAACGCGTACCTGGGAACCCGCGGCCATAAAATTGGCTAAGGAAACAAAAGCACTCGATCCGACTCGTGATGTCAAGATATAGATGGATATACAATTTGTGAGTTCGATAAAGAATGAGGCTTGCGAGTTTGAGGAGTCCAGGGTTGAATTGTAGATAACCAGAGTTTTGGATGCAAGATGTTATCCTAACACGAGGCATGGGAGTTCGATAATGCATTGGGGGGGGGACCCACAGCCATAAAATTGGCTAACTATTGAGACGAACTAGGAAACATATCAATGGATTCTTTGAAATATAAAGAGATGTTGGGAAAAATGAGTTGCAAGGTTCGAGTTGGGGTCAAATTATAGATCACCGAAGTTTCAAGCGCAAGATGTATACACACACATGGGGAAGTTGGGGTCAAATTATAGATCACCAAAGTTTCAAGCACAATATGTATACACACACATGGGGCATGAGAGTTGTATGGAGCCTACGCAGGAACCCGCGGCCATAAAAATTGCAAACTATGAAAACGAACGACAATCGGTCAGACTCGTGATGTAGAGATATAGATGGACATGAAATCTACCACTCCACTGTCCTAGGAACCCGCAAGCATAGACATGGATCACCCAAGTCTTCGATGGAAGATATATACTTGAAACACGGGGAATGAGAGTTCAATAACATGTACCCGGGAACCCACGGCCATAAAATTGGATAAGGAAACGAAAGCGCTTGGTCAGATTCGTGATGTCAAGATATAGATGGATATACAATTTGTGAGTTTGATAAAGAGTGAGGCTTGTGAGTTCGAGGAGTCCAGGGTCAAATTGTAGATAACCAGACTTTTGTATGCAAGATGTTATCTGAACACGGGGCATGGGAGTTTGATAATGCATTGGGGGGGAACCCGCTGCCATAAAATTGGCTAACTGTTGAGACAAACTAGGAAAAATATCAACAGATGCTAGGAAAATGAGTCGTAAGCTTCGAGTCTGGGTTGAATTGTAGATCATCGAAGTTTTGGGCACAAGATTTATACAGCATAGACGGGGAATGAGAGTTCGATGGCACCTACGCAGGAACCCACAACCATAAAATTCGCAAACTATGAAAATGAACAGCAGTCGGTCAGACTCGTGATGTAGAGATATAGGACATGAAATATTCCACTCCACCGTCCTGGGAACCCATGAGCATAGACATGGGACTAAGTATAGAATCATAAATGGATAATAGAGGGGAAGAAAAACAAGGGAGAATGGATAAGTATATAAGAGGAAAAAGAAAGGGAGGTAAGAATCGAGATGAAAACAAACTATTACGAAGGAACACATGAAAAGAAAAGATGGAATAAAAATTTATTTATTTCAAGATAGAAGTACATAAAATATAATTGACACGAAGAAAAGTCAATGTACAGGAAGATATGGAGTGTCGAAGGAGGAAAAAAAAAACAGAGCTACAAACCAGTTCAAGAAATACAGACAGAGTAAACGAAAAACTATTGGATATGGAACACGGGTAGAAAAATGCACCTTTGCATGGATTCTTTTACATTCTTGGCTAGGAGTTATTTGCGGTGTCTAGTTTTTGTGTTTGTTTCTATGAACAAAAGCACAAAACAAAAGGGACATGAACATAAGTTGATATGTAAAGAAAAAACGAAGTACGATGTACATAGACTAAATAAAATAGAATAAAAGGAATAGAGTAACAAATAGTGTTAGAAGGCCCAAAGGGGTTGGATCCA
>CBVK0102104377.1:0-30030 GCA_900067695.1 Picea abies
CGGTCTGCTGAGGAGCTTTATGTTTTGAATGATAGCTTAAGGGGAATGTACTCCATCTCCCCAGGGAAAGTCAATACAAATAAATGAAAGAGTAAACGAGCAAGGATGCTCTGTTGTCATGATAAGAGGCAAATGATTATGCCTTTGTGGATCGCATAAGAATGATTGTAAAAAATCATGAGTTGAATGATTTTAAAGTAGATATGTATGTAGGCCATGAAATATACCTATGGAAACTAAACAAAGGCTTATGATTATGAGTATAGCTAAGTACATCATGGATATAAGTTATCAAAAACTAGAATATGTGTGGATGCATAATCTATAATGCATGTCATAAATGTATGTCTATGTCCATCAAAGAAATCTTATTAACAAGCTAAAGATAATTCAAGCTTGAGGCCATCACAAATAGTGATGGATATGAAATAAGGAAGTTGCATGCTGAAGGAGTTCCCTGTGGTGGAACTGTGTGAGGACTCTATCAGGAAAACAAGGTCACAACCTTAATGACTGTTGAGAATTAAGCAGTGAACCACAAGATTACACACACACACACACACACACACACATATATACTAGAATCATGGATTAAATTTTGAAAAACATCATGTAATGAGTAGAAGACTAATAAATGAATAGTGACCATCCTGATGACCAAATGGTAATGTGATGGATGCATAGGTTCAAGATCCATTATGAACAAATTTTTTTCTATTAAAGCATATTGTTGTATTCCAAAAAGGGTTAGGATGAGGCATAACTAAGGCTTTTCAGGAAAGGAATGGAAATATCACAATAAAAAGTAGATTGCATAAGTAAAGGAGGAACACTTTCCTCACCCTAAGAACCCTAAATTGTTTAACAGAGACGTAGGATTAAAAGAGCAGTTGTGGAAACCGATATAGTTGAAAAAAGGAAAGTAAATCCTATGAGTATGATTAAATGAATAAATGAGTACATTTAACTGATTAGACTTGGTTGAATCCATGATTAAGAAAAGGCATTGAGGCCTTAGAGATTACTCAACTGGGCTGAAAAGTCCCACATGGTGTGGGAAGAGTTGGAAGAAGGGGAGAGTCCTCAACTCTTCCTTGCTGAGTATTATGTTTTCTCTTGGATGAGAAAACTGATTTGCTAATAAAAGTAAATGTTTTGACACCATAGTGATAAGGATTGTATGGCTGAAGATACAATCGAAATCTTTTATGTTGCAATTGTGGAAACATTTGAGGATAACGTGATGAAGTGCATGAAGATATGCTAGGACATTTTGAAGATGTTTTATGAATTTGAATGTTATGATACATCCATTTGGTTTAATATTACAACTAATGTAATTGTGACTATGATGATGCATGCTATGTATAGAAAGGAATTAGAGCTATTGAGGAAGACAATTGCCAATGATGGGAAACCTCAAGCAAAGGGTAACCATGGGAAGGCTGCGGTCAAAATATTGTTGACAGGATCGTGAAAACCCCGCTAAAGCACTGTTGATGAGATAAAGATTAGAAAGAGAGTGCTAGTAGCCAAGAATAGGTATAAAAATGTTCATGCTTATGTGTCTCAGGGTATGAAAGGATTCGGGTGAGAATCCCTACCGAAATATTTTATTGTCTCATGCTATACCCAAAATTTGAGAGAGCAATTATATGCCATGGATACCCAAGTAGGGTATGATTCGGGAAGAAGAACCCAAATGTTGGACGTGTGAACCTTTGCAGTGAAGACTAATTGTATGATGCAACAACATTTGAACCAAATGATCTCTGTTGACTCAAAAGGTCAAAAACCTTTACTAAGAGAATTTCTTGCCTGGTCATGAGTGTTAGCACCCTGGTTATTAATGAAGGAAGAATGCTTAAAGGCATTCATGTGAAACTGTTGAGTTTCATGTGTACTGATTTGGGAACGTGATCAGCCTATAGCAGGTCGTATGGTCCTACTGTAAGAATGAAAGAAAATGAATAAACCATATAAGGAAGAGGTTGGTTAAATCCCAACACACCATGGCCAAGAACTAGTCATAAAGTGTGACAAACTTGAAATCAATGCAAGAGTGCATTGGGTATGAATGTGTCCATGAATACTGGCACGTTTGTTAAACCCTTTGAAATGTTGAATTACACTTTTAAAGGTGTGGTATGTTGAAATGAGGCATAGGCAAGGAATGGGATTCTCTTCTTATGTTTATATAGATGTGATGAACTGTTAGTATGCATGGTTCTGAATATAGATGTATATATACATGGATGCATGAGAGACTAACAATTTGTTTGGCTATGAAAAGAATGAATTGCAGGGAGAAAAAGGGTGTTGGATATGGCAATATTGTAATCCCATAATGAAGACCGATTTCCTGTTGAGCCAAACTGCAGGAATGGTATTTCCCTTTCTGAGAAAGTGAAATTGATTGTTAGTATGCACAACTCTGAAATTGTTGTGAAGATGTTATAAAGGTGTAATAAAATATATGTGCATGGGAAACTAATAATTTGTTTGGTTGATTGAAGTTGAAGGTGCAGGAAGCAAAGGAGTCTTGGATATGGAAGCGTTGTAAGCCCATAAGGAAGACCAATTATCTGTTGAGCCAAACCGCTATGGGAAGGAAAGTCCCATAATTATGAATCTGGTTCCTATACGGAACAAATATGAAAACAAAATATGGAATTTGGAAATCTGTGGGTGACATATTTACAAGAAAAATTTTTAATTTAAAATGTATGATGATGTCTCATGAATTTTTGTATGCCTGTGATGCGGGTGAGAAGAAAGATTTGTCCAGAAAGGATAGATGATGAACAATGGCTACTATTGAGCCATGAAAACCTTGTGATAACACATGATCGTCTAAAATATATTGTCTTGAGGTAACACAAGCTGGAGGGACACCTCAGAAGATGAATTCTGAGGGACGCCTTGACTGTAAGACTCAATAGAGTCTCTGAAACTATTTTTGTGCGAGAAAACCTTGGTAGGGAGAGATGGATCACCCAAGGGACTATATAGCAGAGAAGCAGATGCCTGATCCTAGGCCTGGAGGGTGAGTGGACGCAAGGAAGAGGAGACCTTAATAGTTCTTGTAAACTATTGGGATCATGCACACAGTGGGTAGTTCTTCTTGTGTGGGAAAACCTTGGCAATGCAAGATGGATCACCCGAGTGACTGTATAGAAGTGAATGGTAAGCATGGGCCTAGGCCTGGAGGGTGAGTGACCACAAGGAAGATGAAACCTTGATAGTATTGTAAACTATTGATTAGGACCATGCACCCAATGGGTATGAAAAAACAATGAGCCTGGATAACAAAACAACCATGTGGATACAAATCCACAAACTACAAAGATAATTATTGTGCTAAGATTATGAAAATTTTCCTAGAAATTTTTATACAATGTTTTTGCATAAGACTATGATTATGTTGAAGGAAAATCTCCCTGTGGACAGGTAGATCTCCTCTTGAGAGCTAGACTCTTAACTCTTAAGACAGAAGATTCTTATCATGGTCACTGAGTTCCTTTTAGATCTAGATAAACTAATGTATGAGGAGGAAGGAGAAAAGAAGTACCTTTTACCGGTGTTTGTCCCTGCATGGTCCAAGTTGAGCTCCAATCTTATGCTCCTCGATAATCCCTGTAGACAAACAAAAGTACAAACAACTTGCTACTCTACTGAAATAGATCTATCTATTAGAGACAAATTCATGTGAGATCAAACACAGATTTGAAAGAAACAAGCCAAGCATATTATATTAATGAGAACAACAATGAAGAAAAATTACAACCATAGATGTGAGTGCAGTAGCTTCATCAAGTTCCTCTTGTCCAAACCCTTTCTTAAATAGTCCATGCATAGAATGTTGATGCTCCAAATGACATACCACTCATGAGATCATAATTTTGGTATAATTCTCAATCTCCATTTCCCTATCCCTCCATGGAAATCCCTTATTATATAAGATTTGGAGACTTAACCACCATGGAGAGAATCTCTCATCAGATCCACTAAGAAAGGGATCTCTAAGATATTTAGGGAGAAAATATATCTTAAGGATTTTGGGGAGGAAATATCTCTAAGGATTTTAAGGAGGAAATATTTCAACCATCCATGAGATCCTCCACCTTCCCTAAAAAATAGGAAACCAAATGTGAGGTGGATCCTCACACTTAATTACTTTCTTTTTCATGAATATTAATAATAATTCATGTGCACTTGATTCTCACACTGAATCCATTTCTTTTCCATGAATATTAATAATAATTCATGTACACATGGTATTTCTGCCTTCATGTAATATATCCCTCCTCCACATTGACTAGGTATTGTGACATAGGTTATTCCATGGTGTCAAGGTGTATGTGACACTTATACAACACTTTATGACACTTAGGGAGAGGTACCTAGGTGTGCAAATTTCATGTGTAACAGAATGCCCCCTAAAGTGTGAGGTTAGAAGAGAGAATGATGGCCGAAACACTTTACAAATCTTTAAAAGCAAGGGTGTAGACTCAGAGAACCTGGTAGAAGATGCACACAAAAATCCAACAAATATTATGACATGTTTCAAACCCAACGCAGGCATACCTATGCTTGGGTGATCAAGACTTGCAAGATATGGCCGCCATAAAATACACTGCAGATCCATAATTATATTGATAAAAGGTATAGCCACCGAAATACACTATGGATATATACTTCCATGACCTAAACTGATCATAGCCACGAATAATACATAGTGGATCTATGAGATGACAAGGCATAGCCACAACCAATACAAAGTGGATATATGTGACAGTATATGTGTCATTGTTCAAGAGAAACTCCTTCGCAACCTGGGAAAAGTACATATCAGAGTGATCACTCAACCCAGGGTCTTCCTACCGATTCTGATGTAGTACAAATCTAACCATGTGAATAGATGTCCTGATGTCGAACATGGCAGAAACCACTTGATTACTGGTCAATAATGTAAACTATTAACAAGGGCGAGGGAAATCACCATTGATGTCAATGATTCCCAAGGTACTTTAGTACATTCCAACGAATGTGAATGGATGAGTTGAAGTTGAACATCCATGGAATCATCCGATCAGAGGTCAATGATGTAAACCTACTGTCGAACGTGAGGAGGCCTGCCATTGAGGCATCCAGGTCCCAAAGTACTAACTAGTTTCTAAGTCTAGTTCTTGGATAATGTGTTGAAGTCGACAGGAATAGACTCGTTGAAGGAGGGCCTTGATGTATCCCCCATCAACAACATGAAACAGACATGGAGATGTAATTGGTAGATCAAATGAACATGGACTGACACGGGTATTGAGACAAGATATTTGTGATGACTGACTTTCGAGGCAGATACTTCCCTTGAACACTGAGGCACGACAGCAGAGACATGACATGGAACAAAACTTGATGATGTAGTAGATGTTGTGACTTATGTCAGGTGACCCAAATAAATGTAGGAAACTCCAAGGATTGGCTCAATGTAGAGGTTCATCGGATTGAAATGCATGCAAAGACAAGGTGTTGTGTCCAAGGGTGACCATAAGAGTTACTTGGTGATGTTCTCAAAAACTACTTGGCTTGCTTCTTTCAAATTTTTCCCCCATCCAGATAGATGAGTACCTCTTTTTGATTTAATGAGCTCGAGGAGGGTAACACATGCTCGATATAACTCACCTTCGGTAAGTTCCTCTTCCTTTGTTTAACAAACTGGAAGAAGTAAGGGTTCGGTCCCATATGGGCTTGTCGATGTTTGTTTAGCGAGTCCAAAGATAGAAAAATCGAAGGTTTTTCATGACTATAAACTCTGGAAAAACACTTAAAAGAGAACTCTCTCAGTTCCTTTTTTGTAAAGTAGTCTAATGAGACTGAAAAAGAGATAAACTATCACTCAACAGACATTTTCTTCAAATGCTTTAACGAGCATGAAGAGAACAAGATCGCTTGGCAATCTTTTCATGTTTAGAGAGTCTGAAAAGAACTTAAAGGTGACTCCAATGTTGTCCTTTTTCGTAATGTTAGTCTTGCGAGGCTGAAAAAGAGATAAATTATCACTCGAAAGACACCCTTTCAAACCTTTTAACAAGTGGGAAATGAAGTAAGATCACTCGGCAATATTTTCATGTTTAGAGAGTCTGAAAAGAGATTAAAGGAGACTCCAGGGGGTTCCTTTTTTGTGTATCCATACAGGTTCGAAAAAGAGATAAAAGTTTACCTGGATGCATTCTCATGTATTTACGAGCACGAGAAAGAACAAAGACTAAGCTCGGTATGCCCCCAGCTTGAAAAGCTAGTGGCTTAACTCCATAATGATCATCAAAGGATGGAGACATTCCCTCTAAGATTTAATTCATTCACCGATGTTGAGGTTGTCACCAATTTCTCTAGTAGATGAGAAAAAAGAGAAGGGTGGATGAAAAGAAGGTTCAAGAGAGGTGATTGTTTCATTTTTTAATGAGCTTGACACAGGGAAAGAACTATTCTCAAGGTTTTGGGTTCGATCCCCAGATTGTTGTTTCATTTTTTAACGAGCTTGCTACAGATAAGAAAACTATGCTCATGACCTCTATTTCATTTTTTTTTTAAATGAGCTTTCCATAGAGAAGAGAAACTATGCTCATGGCTTCTTCTTGAACATGGCTTTCAAGAGGATAATTCTCTGGAAGGACACCATGTCAAGGGACAAAACTTGGTCATGGCTTCCAAGAGACCTTCGCTGGATGGAAGAAATCACTCTAGAAGGAACACATGTCAAGGGTTGCGACAGGGGTAAGGAGATCAGGCTCCAATAGCCCTATCGAAGAAATCACCATGTCAACTACCAGATCCAAATCATCTGAAGTTGAAGTCATTAGAGACAATGCCACATAATTGACATGTGGCGGGGGCAATACTGTCTGCATATAAGAACCATTTAGGGAGGTAATCCAGTCAGGACCAATGAATTAAAGTTGATCAATAGTCACAATTCTTCCATCATGAGGGAAAGATATCACATGGAAAAGAGTGGACACAATAACATTCATGGCATAGACATAATCCCGCCCAAGGAGTAAAGTGAAATCCAAGGGGTCTCGAACTACCATGACATCAATAAAGATAGTTTTCCCTCCCAAAGTTACAGGAAACTGAGGGAGGGTCCCTAAAGGTTGACCAATTCTTCTATTAAAAGCTAACAGATTCTGTGTAACCAATGCAAGTTGCGGACAACCCAAAGCGTACCAAGCAATAGAAGACAAAATACCGACGAATGCACCTTCATCTATCATCATTTGAGGAACGTCCTGACCACATACCTGTATTGTAATTTGGAAAGGAATGTGAGAGGGAAGATGAGGTCTAGTTACTTGGAGGGGGTTTCACAAGAGAAGGAGGAATGCCCTCCGACACAGTAGATTCTGTATCAATGAGAAAACCATGGGCAGTATCAGATTTACTCTTTAGAGGGAGAGTAGGATCGACTGATGATTGGATCAGATTGACCACGTAGGCACTCTTCAAAGGAAGAGTAGGATTGACTGATGATGGAATTGGATCAACCACTTTGGCACTCTTTGGATGAAGGGTGGGACTAACTGAGGAAGGGATTGGATCAACCACTTTGGAACTCTTCAGATGAAGGGTGGGACTAACCAAGGAAGGGACTGGATCAACCAATTTGGAACTCGTCAAAGGAGGAGTGGGATCGACCAATGATAGAACCGTTTCGACCACTTTGGTTTTATTCTCCAAGGGGAGAATGGGGTCTATGGGTGGAAACGGATCGACCGCTTTGGAGTCACTCTCTAACGGGAGAGTGGGATCAACTGAGGACAAAAACTAATTGACCACTTGGGTTACACTCTTTTGATGAAGAGTGGGGCTGATCGATGATGGAACTAGATCAGCTACTTGGGTTTGTAGTTCAATCGAGGAGGAAACTAGATTGACCACCTGATCAACTGGACTGATCGGGGATGGAATCGGATTAACCAGTTCATCAACTAATGATGACTTGGGGGAAATATTACAATAACCTTTTGGAAGTTGAAGTTTTTTAAAAAGAGAAGAAGCCTCATCCATGCAAGGACAAAGGTGAGAGTAGTCATCACCCTTGCATAACATGCAAGGAAACTTGACAGTTGTCTTCTTCTTACCAACCTTAACATCATTAGTTGACGGGGTATCATTGGCATGTCCAGCAGAGGCCAATGACGTGGAGGACCACATTTCTAAGACATTGATAAGACCAGGGAAATCCCTCAGAAAGTGGTCACCCTTACAAAGACTGCAAGGGAATTTGGGTTTCGAATTCTTCATTTTAATATTGTTGACCTCATCAACACTCCTAGTACTATTAACGATAATTGGATGCTTAGAGCCAACATCTGATGTTATTGGGGCCTTGGTCCTTTTTAGGATTTTCTTCTTCTTCTCTTTCCATTTCTTCTTCTTCTGATCAACCTGGCTACTTTCTTTAGATATTTCACCAGGCGAAGAAGGAGAAATGGAAGGAGACTTGATGGAAGAAGAAGGCAAAAATTTGGCATGAGTTTGATGTGTGGGTGGTGTAATGAAATCTAAAGTGCTAGGTGTAGTTGAAACATTGGGAAGATTCGGGATCACCAGAGTGGGGAACAACCAAACTTGTAATCCGATGGTGAGTCCTGGAAGACTCGATGTGGCAATATACGGAGGACCAAAGTTTCCAAATGAAGGAAAGGTATAAGGTTCCCTAGGAGAAGGGGTTCCTCCATTGGTACTCTCAGGATTCGATGCCATTAACACTGACTCGACCTAAGGTCCACTAAGTAAAAAAACAACACACGCTATTAATTTGAGAAGCAATCAATAAAACAAACCTTCCTACGATGAAACCACTAGTTGGTGATAAAATCCAATGTCACGAGATCAAATTAGGAAGGGGCAGGGATGGAGTGGGTGGATCAGTTATGTTGGCGACCTGCTTAATGGACTTACACCTCAGTGCAAGCTTCCACGTAGTAATTGTGGATTTACCCTCCAAGGAGCCCGAGTGAGTTTGACCGACGTCTATTCCAGGGACAGTGAGACTTCCCTTCACCATCATCTTGTGTGGGAAACTAAATATTATGGCTACTAAGGTCACTAATTCGTAGTCAGCCCCTGGTTGGGTACAGTCGACAGTCCAATTGGAACGTATGGGCAGGGTAACAAGTCCGAAATCAACCCAAGAGGCTCCCACACATAATTGTGGGTATACCTTCAAGTGACCCCCAATATACGATCTAACCACTACAAACAGTTGAACCACAGAGGGATAATCTTCGTAATTCACCTGAATGCGACCTCATGCGTAACCCCTGTGTGAGAGGGGGATCCCACAAAGCATAAACGACAATTGGATTTCACTCTACCTACCACAAGATACTAATTTTTTTGATAGCTTTGGAAAGTTATCCTTTCAGCCTATTCCAAAGCCCTACACCTTAAACTAATGTAGGTTTGCTAACAAAGATGCAAAAAGTCTGATAAATTTTAGTTAAGTGTTGATTTTTAAGGCTATTGTTACTCAAAAGGAAAATGGCATGGACCATATGGTGTTTTGACTGATTCAAAATTTATGCAAAGGGATGAATATGAAATATTTTCATTTCGATGAAAACTATGCTATGAGAAGGAGAAAACATTCATCATTTTAGATGCACAATCTCCCAAAAATGCCCGAAAACACGCAATTCTGCTACTTCAAATGCAAGCTAGTTTCACTACCTAAAATCAAGAATGCATATATGTTCTTTGTTTGATTATGATGTATACATAAATTAAACACAAAACCTTCAATGCTCCATTACTTTCAATCAGGAGAAAGAGTCCTATGCAGATGCAAAAGACACGAAGAAAAAGACTACAAACAAAGCACGCACTCAAGGTAGTGAGAACTGAAATAAAAAAAAGAAGAAGCTTGGTCTAACAAGAAATCAATCAAGGATGCTAAAACCAACAAGCATCCAAGGAGTGCAATAAAATGCAAAGAAGAATCCAAAAAGAGACAGGGAGAAAGAGAAAATACCCAAATTGTCCCGACAAAACAAGCAACTAGAAAGAGAAATTTTCACATTTCTGAAAAGGGTTTCAATCTCCAATCAATACAATAGGGAGTGATAAGAATCAAAAACCAATCCAAATAACTTCACAAACCATTCACAAAGACTGGTTAAAGATTTCCACAAAACAGGGTGCAAAAAACTAATGAGAAAAAGGCAGAAAAACCCCAAGAAGGAGGGTCGCGCTCCCCTAAAAGGGTAAACAAAGTGTTATAAAACTCTTTCTAAGGAATTTAGGGAGCACTGACACTCTGATATCAAGGACAGGGGGTGCCAGGTTTCCCAGAAGCTCAAAAAAAGAGCCAAAAAATTGCAAAACATTCACCCAAAATGCATAAAAAATGGTGAAAATGTAAGTGAAGATGGGAGAAGGCTAACGGATCATAAAAAAATAGAAAAAGTGATATGAAAGGTGGTGAAATGGCAGGGACAAACCAAGGAAAGACAATAGGATTCCTTCCCGAATGGATTCACCAATTTCTGTTGAAGGAAAATCTCCCTGCGGACAGGTAGATCTCCTCTTGAGAGATAGACTCTTAACTCTTAAGACAGAAGATGCTTATCATGGTGATTGATGTCCTTTTAGATCTAGATAAACTTATGTATGAGGAGGAAGGAGAAATAATTAACTTTTACTAGTGTTTGTCCCTGCACAATCCAAGTTGAGTTCCAATCTTACGCTCCTCGATAAGCCCTGTAGACAAATAAAAGTACAAACAACTTTCTACTCTACTGAAATAGATCTATCTATTAGAGACAAATTCATGTGAGATCAAACACATATTTGAAAGAAACAGGCCAAGCATATTATATTAATGATAACAACAATGAAGAAAACTTACAACCATAGATGTGAGCGCAACAGCTTCATCAAGTTCCCCTTGTCCAAACCCTTGCTTAAATAGTCCACGCACAGAATGTTGATGCTCCAAATGACATACCACTCAGGAAATCATAAGTTTGGTATAATTCTCAATCTCCATTCCCCTTTTCCTCCATGGAAATCCCTCATTATATAAGATTTGGAGACTTAACCACCATGGAGAGAATCTCTCATCAGATCCACTAAGAAAGGGATCTCTAAGATATTTAGGGAGAAAATATCTCTTAAGGATTTTGGGGAGGAAATATCTCTAAGGATTTTAAGGAGGAAATATTTCAACCATCCATGAGATCCTCCACCTTCCCTAAAAAATAGGAAACCAAATGTGAGGTGGATCCTCACACTTGATTACTTTCTTTTTCATGAATATTAATAATAATTCATGTGCACTTGATTCTCACACTTAATCCATTTCTTTTCCATGAATATTAATAATAATTCATGTGCACTTGGTATTTCTGCCTTCATGTAATATATCCCTCCTCCACATTGACTATGGATTGTGACATAGGTTATTCCATGGTGTCAAGGTGTATGTGACACTTATACGACACTTTACGACACTTAGGGTGAGGTACCTAGGTGTGCAAATTTCATGTGTAACAGATTAACGTGCTTATTGTCCAAGAATTATTGAAAGAAGGTGACCAAGATTAAGGGTCTAAAAAATAACCTGACCAAGAAAGAAGGATCCATATTTTTGAAACAACTAAATGACAAAGGCATGACAAGTGTTTTTGATAAAGAACACCGAGGACGGTGTTCCTTTAAGGGGGAGGGATTTGTAACACCCTGTTTCCCCCAACTTGTAATTAATCATAAAATAGGATTTCCATGCCAAGGCATCCAGAGAATGTAAATGTATTATTGTTTGAGTTTCCAATAACTGACTATGGGGATAAAGCCTTGAAATTACTGGCCATGATATCACTAGAGGAAGAATGTGAAAAACTATACAAGAGGGTTCATTATATCAAATAACCCCAAATTTCCCTTGATGAGGATGATAAACCTCCTTCAGAACCCAAGGAGAGAAATCAGTTAATGAAGAAAGGACCAGTCATTGAATTATCAACCAGCCCCATGAATGGGAGCATGGTCTAGCTGTAGAATGTCAGCTTGAAGTACCACAAAGATCTCTAGACCTGAGCTTCCTTCTAATAGAAGGAACGTGATGGGTTGGGAACCTTCCGAGAGAAGGAAGGTAAGAGATATACAAGAGGGACAACCATAAAAGAGGGGAGGAGAGAACAGAAGCTTGTAAGGGGGATGTGTGGACCTCTCTAGGGGATACAGAATAGAAGGCCACTAGTTTGATGTAGGAGAGCAACTGATAAATCTCGTCAAGGCCATAACAGAGAGATATATCTGATAGTTGCAGAGAACAAAATCTGAGCAGAAGCGGAACAAAGAAGGAATCCTTGAGAACTGTGAGAGTTCCCGAGTGATATCATGGCTTGCCATAGGGGTGGCCAGAGTGCTAAGAGTGAATGCCTCTAAGACTATGGTAGAGTGGAAGGACAAACACCCATAGTCAGTCAGTTGGTAGCAACCTGTAATAGATAAGTATTCTCCTGCCTTGTGTAATTGATATGTATCTGTGTACTGAAATTGGATATACTGTGAATTTTTTCAGAAATGTGCATGATTTATTAATGAATATATTGTATCCCTTCTATTTCTACTTGGTTTTGTAATTAAGCATGTAATAAATTATATGGTTTAGGCATGGCTTGTTCTCATAAATGCTTATGTTTCGTGGTGGCTTAAGCCAGAGCCACGAACTGTGAGTTCATCGACCTTAGGTATAGTTTCATGTATGCATGACTAGACACCTATCGCCTTGAGTCCCTTAAAGGATGAAGTGGGATAAGCTCAGGAAAGGTAGTGTAGATATGCACAGGCTCTCTACAAGGTAAGAAGAAACCTAGAAACCACTTATGTCCTAGAACCAATGAAGGAGCGCAATAGTTGCGCTGAAGAACTCCTCTATGTGTTAAGTCCAGGAGAAAGAGCGTAACACTCTTCAATCCTTCATAACCAACGAAGCTCAGGAGGGTTAGCAAGAGATTCAAGTATCGAAAGGGAGTATCCCTCATTTGGAGGAAGACCTATGCTAGTAGTTCACTAGTCAAACACTTAGTGGAAGTATTGAAGACAACCAGTTGAGGGTTGGTCAAAGCATGAGGAGTGCATGCAGAGAAGACTTGTTCCAAGTCCTAAATATTAGGAGAGATAGAATCTTTAGAACACGGGTGAGACTCAAGACATCGAGCTCACAGAAGAAGAATCCTTAAGGACCAAGCTCAGAAGAAACAAGTGATTTTTAGAAGCGCATATGAGGTCCAAGAGGTGAACTTGTTTCAAATTCGTAAGCTCAGGAGGGAAAGAAGAAGTCGAGACCATATATGAAGACTCGCAGAAAGTAAACCGAAGGTCGATACCTTCGAAACATTTGGAATCTTCCAATTCAGGAAGAAATCACAAGTGTAGGAGGAAGAGTTCAACAGCCATAGATCAGTGGTGGAGGAGGACATATTGATCATCAAATCCACTTCCAGACACCCATCAGAGAGCGCGGGAGGAGAATAGATCTCAGCCATCATATCTGAAGCACATGGACCAACAGTCATTGGATCCAAAGGAAGGTGCATGAGACAAGTTTTGAAATCATCAAAGTCGTCCATCGGAAGGGACACGTGGAGAGAGCTCATCATTTCGCTGAATCGCAGAGAAAGAAGGTCAAAGAACATACTGTTTGAAATTGCGATGTGTGATATCGCGATTTGATCATAGCCGTCCATCAAAGAGAGCATGTGGAAAAAAATCAACATTTCACCGACTCACGACTTCTAGAGGTCAGAGAGTAGATTTGGGAGAATTCGCGAAGTGAAAACTCACAAAAAGATCATAGTCATTGATCATCCTGAAAGATCATAGTCATTGGCTATCCCAATATCATCAGAATCGTCCATTTGGAGGGACGCGTGGTGAGATACCATCATTTTACTGACTCGTAGGAGGGAAAATTCAAAGAGGGAAGCCATGAGAACTCACGATACGCAAAATTTCGATGCTCTTGAGAGTTGGGCCCTGGGTCATGGTGAATGGTCACATGGACAGAGGCCAAGGGAGGAGATAGCATCCCTTAAGCTCCTTTCATCATTTAGGAGTCAGGAATTCAGGGTTGGCTCACTCGTAAAGTCCTGATATGCAAATTCACGAAGAGATTTGAACCATTAGATCCAGAGGAGTGTGAACCATCAGATTTGGGATCCTCGAAATGTCGACATCCCGGAAGTTGGGGATGTGAAGAAAGTTGTGACTGAAAGGTCACAAGTCGTGAAATTTTGATTCACTAAAGGAGGATCTCAACTGAGGATCAAGAGGAGGAGTATATATCGTTGAGCTACCACAGAGAAATATCAGGAAATCGGGTATTAGAATATCAGAGGTGAGGAGTCTTTCGACTTCATGAAAAACAAAGTCCTGATACAAGAAGGAACGAATCTGACCATTGGATCATGAGAGCGTGCGGACCATTGATCTGGCATCAGGGTTTCGGAGATCAGGAGAATGAAGGTGAGTCGTATAAGGGATTCCCAATACGTGAAATCCTGGAACACCTTTTGAATCGACACTTGGTTTAGTCATCGTCATAGTTAGAGTAACCTAGCGAGAAGAGCTAGCGCTGAGAGAAAATATCGTGAATCAGAACATCCGGGATCATGAGTTTGGGAAGAAAGGAGTCAGGAGCAACTCACATGCAAAAATCCTAAAGTCTCAAAACACGATGCGCCTTTTGGGGGCGCAGTCGATGGTCACAGGTGGTGGTCACATGGAGGAGGATACGAGAGGAGTTATCCAGTGCTAAGCTCTTGTCGGGATTCGGCTATTGGGAGAATTGAGGTGGCTCATTCACAAAGTACCGATATGCGAGAGTGCAATGCACCTTTTTCATAGGCATGCGGTCACAGTTGTGGTTGCGTGGAGTAGAGGATCGCACTTGGTGCTTAGTCAAATAGGAGGAGTTTCATAAAAAGGACCTATGGTTTTGTTCGTGAGATTCCAGCATGGAATCAAAGAGTTTCTCTAGCTCAACAAAGTTAAGAACAATCTTTGACTAGGAGGTTGGACTGGTTCCTTGACCTTCCAAATTAGGAACCAGGAATGGAGTTCCTGTCCTTTAAGAAAATCAAAAGCAAAAATTGTTAGTCCTCATCGTGGGGGTGTTACATGTTCCAATCAACCGATGTTAAGGATTCATCTTCTCTTCTTGTATATGACACTAATGATGAAGATGGTTCAAGCAGGAATTCAACACCTCATTCTATTTATGATTTGTATGATGATGTGGACATGATTTTATGAGAATGTGACAAAGAGTGGGAGATATGTGTGGATGACAATGAAGAAGTTGATTTAGGGGATGAGAGAAAATCAGAAAACTTGTATGAGGAAGGTAGTTCACATTAAACAACGTAATATAATGAGTCAATTGATCCCTTGTGTGATATCACATGCCATGTTGATGAAATAACATTACATGATTTGGAGAATCGACTATTGGTCACAGAGGAGAAAATTGTGCAGGTGTTGACGAGGGAAAATGGTTCTAATAAATTTATTGAAGACCTTATGAGGAAAACCTATATGAAGGAGAGGCATAAGGGAATTGTATGTGCAGTCACTAGTTCCCAATTTTGCATCATAAAGGAGGCACTAGAGAAGATGAAATCCGATTATTTTCAACTGTTCATGGATAGGGACCTTGCTCTTAAATTTGTTGAAGATAAGGAAAGAGAGATTGAGGATCTTTGTCGCCATCTTCGTTTGGCATGCTCTTCATCATTGATAGTAGAAGAGACTCCAACATATTTGGAAGTAGTGATACATGAGGACGTGAGTAGCACTCATGATTTGAGGGAGGAGCCTCTTATGCCGATTTTGCATAGGGAGAATTTAGGGTTGTAGTTGTATGAGGATAAGTTTGACATAGAGGTTTTTGACCATGCACTTGTTTTTCATTGCAGGGATCATGAACTATTTATTTTGGCTCAAGACTTAGTTAGAGAGAAGGTAGTTGAGCAAATTCCTTGTGGACCAACCAACAAGGAAGTATATGCATCAGTTGTTTAGGGGATTGAGTATAAGACATATGTGAATACATCACTCTGGGATGCAATTTTAGTTGATATGAGTGAATTGATTGATAGTGTCACATATAGAGTACAGGGTCATACATGATTATATGGTGATATGCAGTAGTATACAATAACATATAACGATGTATGGTGGTGTAGAATGGTTTTTTAGAACATTATTTATGGGGAGACATCCAGACAGGGACTTCATACATATCATTGAGTTTGGTTCACACATGATCGATGAGTGGATGGATGAGCTTCATGGAGAGGAATATTCCTTGGAGATTGATCTTTGGTTGGGATATCACTAGAGTAGGGACAGAGAGTAGGATACCTGTAGGAATGCTCTCAAATGTTACTTTGAGTCCTTGGTCATACCATTGGGGTTGACCAATGCACTTGAAATTTTCTAGTCCTGTAGGTAGTGGCAATGGCATCTAGTGATATTTTATGATGCCAACAACATATTCAACGAGACATGGAGAGTTCACCTAACTCAGATGAGAGAGGCAGGTAGGATTATATCCATATAAGAGTTGTTTCATTTGGTCAGAGCACAGAAGGAGATCCAGATTTTATTGGGTCAGGTCACATAGATTTCATATGACAGAGTAGTGGATGGAATTATCAGTGACTACATATGTTGCACACTTGTATTCCCTCAGTCCACACTTAGGGAGATGATGATGAGGGTTATGTGTGGTCCACCTTCAACATGGAATTCTGGGTACTTGTATGAATATGAAGAACCGTAGGTGAGAGGGATACTTTGCAGGGAGGTGTTTAGACTCCACAGATCACTTGAGTACATTGATTGGGATTGAGATAGCATATTTTTTGGTGTAGTTTGGCAAGGGCCAAATGGATTAGAAGGCACATAGTTGATTCTAAGTACCTGGTTTCCACTAGATGATGGCATGCCAGGGACATGGGTCATTTTGACTCTGATGGTTAATAGTATGGTACTGCAACAACTAACAGGTATTAGGAGTGGTGGAATTCCAATTTGGTGGTGGGATCCTAGAATTCATCTGAGTGATAGATTTATTCAGATGAGGATAATCGATAGAGCCACGACATTTCTTGGTCTGCTTTATTTTTTGGATGATAGTAGAGGGGAGGTTGAGGCTTACTCTATATGGAAGTTCAGACTCAAGTTTGGTCATGGATTTGTAGGCTTAGACTTCACTGAAATTCCTTCGTAGGAAAGGATCTAGGATAGTGATTTCATCCCCTTCTGGGAGTTCACCTTCGGGTTTCATGAGAGGAGGAAGCAGACTGGGCACGTTGTTTCAACATTGATGATGGGAGTGGGGTAGCGTCATCATGTTGAGTCCTTTTTGGTGATAGCATGGGACCCTAGGATTTCAGTAGAAGATAATGCGACAATTGACGTAGAGATGAGAGCTAGTTTTTTCCTCCATGAGATTAGTTCCCTAGCAGAGCAGTTCCTTGATGGGTTGATTGATTTTTTGCATCACTGTGTGTCCTTATTTGTGGGTGGTTTTAAGGAGACCTCTTATGTAAGTACATTATCGAACCATGCCTTGAGTGGAGGATTCTTCACATCTTACAGGATGGTTTGGGATCCTGGCATCATTTTTAGTTTCAGTCTAGATTAGTTGTTAGAGTGTCAGGTTGTGATGCCATTTCTTAAGGCAAAGCAATTTTGGGGAAGAGAGAATTTGTCATGTCCCCATTTTTGGATTCCTTTGTTCAGTAGTGGAAATGACTTATGTGGCTTTTCAGTGAAGAAAAAGGGAGTCAAAAGGGGTTATTTAATGTCACTTAGTTAGAAGATGTTATATATTT
Organism: Picea abies; assembly: GCA_900067695.1. Lineage (NCBI taxonomy): Eukaryota > Viridiplantae > Streptophyta > Pinopsida > Pinales > Pinaceae > Picea > Picea abies. Next base: position 17,913 of record CBVK0102104377.1, read on the forward strand.
AAAGTGACATTAGATTAATAAGTTACTTATTTAATATTAAAAGTGACTTTTAATCCTAAAGTAAAAGAAAAAATGGGATAAGGGCCATATTTGATTTAGTCAAAAAGGAGATAAGGATTACATTTGATTTGGTCAAAAAAAGGGAAAGTTCTAGAAGGAATGAAGAAAGGACAAAATGAGGGGTAGAGCCTCACTTTGATATTATGATTTGATCTCTCATTTTGAAAGTGCTCTTGGAGCCATTGTTTCATTAGGGTTTAGCAAAACTCTTCCACTATTGTTTTAGTTTCAGTGGTGCAATATCCACCCTAGCTAGAAAAGAGGGGAATCCACCTAGGATTTCCATTGGATCCTGGACAAGAGGGGAATTCATTGAGGATTTTCATTGGAGCTTCAGTTGAAATTGTTTCGAGGGAACTGTGATAGGATTCAACCCCACAGGTTGAATATAGGGTGTCTTGCGAGACCCCATGAGTTGGTCAGTCTCGTCTTGCATGGCCCCGCTTGTTGTGCAACCTTGTCCAACGAGAATCTCTACAAATTGGGGTTACAGGCCTATTGATGTACGAACGAACGAATCACGGTGGTATGTATTTTCTGGAACAGATTGATATTGCACCAACGAAGGCTGGACCATCTAGGAGAAGATGTATCTTAAGGAGATCTTGGGCATCATTACCATGTTTATTGTTGTTCTTGTTAGTAGATATTGCAGTTGCTTGGCAGGCAGTAGATCTGTTTTTTTAGAAGGGCTTGGAGTGGTTGTTACAACCAATAAGGCTCTTTGTATTTATTGTGATTTGGATTTCCACACCATAATAACATGTCATGGTTATCTTCTCTATTCCATATGTAATGTATGCATGTGATGTATTTGACAACATTCCTATCTTGGTTACATATCTAAACTATATGTAAGGAATTTCCAACATAGTGTTTGATAAAACAAAACAAACAAAAATAATAATTTGGGCATCAAACATAATATTTCCACCCATTCTACTGGGAAACATTACACTTTGTTGGATATATTAAATCAAATTTAAAACTAAAAAACTATCAAAATATATGGATCTTTTGGATACATTTAAGCAGTCTAATGTGCCTTAGTCATGGAGAAAGACTTTTTGTTAAGAAGATTGTTGCATAGATTACATCAAATTTAGAGAACTATCTAAATACTTTTGGGGAGTCTAACCTAGCATCGTCATTGCGAAAAACTTGTTTTTAAGAAGATTTTGTGAATTGTCCACCCAAACTTTGAAGAGTCAAATCAGAACTAGACGTACCATCCATAACGATATAAGAGTTTGTAAACTTGTGTTGCCTTCGAAATTCCTGGCGTACTATACCTTTCCACGGTGAATTCACACTCAACCAAAAATAGATGACGGCTTTCCTTACTCTTCTAGTGTAACTAATTTGGATTGGCCAAAAAAACACTTGTTCACAGAATTCTAAATTATTTTAATTATTTGGCTTAAAAAAACACTTGTTCAGAGAATTCTAAATTATTTTATTTATTATTTTCTAAAATTATAGGATTTTTTTTTTTTTCTTTTCCTTCAAATATTTTCACTCTGGACGATCGAATCAATCTCCATCCATTATTTCATGACAGTGTCCAAAGTACATCGAATTTTAACAAAAATTTATTATCAATATATATTTTAAGCACTTTGTTAAAGAAGAGTGGATATATATCCATCATTACACTTCAAATCCAATAATGCATATCCACCAAATACTACATAACAAGATGCTTAATGTTCACCATGAAATTTTATTGTCAATATATATTTTAAGCACTTTGTTAAAGAAGAGTGGATATATATCCATCATTACACTTCAAATCCAATAATGCATATCCACCAAATACTACATAACAAGATGCTCAATGTTCACCATGAAATTTGAGTTCACTGATAAGACGGCACGGCACGGAGGACAACACTTTATTCCCCGAGACAGATCGATCTGACTAACACTTTATTCTTCGAGGAATGATATGAATGGAAGGGGTTCGACGACAAAACGCAAAACACTCGAAAAGACAATCCAGTGAGCCGCTGCTACCCAAGAGGGGTCATATGCAGAGGGAGTTGTTACTCCATTGCCCATAGAATTTCGGATATAAATGTCCGGATACATTTTTGGTCCCCTGGTGGAGCCCTAAAAGCATAAATGTAAACCATAATATTATATAAATAGCTTATACATGTCACATCTAAGAAATAATCATGGAATAATATTATATAAATAACTTATACATGTCATATCTAAGAAATAATCATGGAATGCTGGGGCAGATGGATTATAGGTCGTAAGATTTGAGAGTAATTTAGATGGGATGACCTTTCCAGAACAATTCAGATGGGACAACTTATAATTCACCTGCAACAACATTCAATGGATGATTTATAATTGTTCTGTAGCAAACTATATATTAACCGTCATTATTAAGTATCCAGCTGAAACTCATGTGAATAATCCTCAATTCCCTTCAGTCATTATTATAAGTACCCAAACTCATGTCAATAATCCTCAATTCCCTTCACTGGGATTTTTGGTACAACTACTGATCGAAACTAATGTCTCATTATTATTCTATTAAGAATCAAATGAAACTATAAAAAATACAAATTGTGTTTATATTGAGCTTTAGTCCTTGTGTTCCTGAAAACAGACTATTGAGAAATCCATGAATTCTTCAAAATTTAACTTTGATACATATTAAGACTTATAATCGACTTGGGATTTTTCTTTCTGTCTATAAATATACATTGTTTTAATAAAATATTGTCCAAGATTTCAGAATATGACTAAAACAAAAAGATTATGTTGGCCTGAACTACTTCTCCTTCAACTAGCTCCTCATAATAGAACCATCCGGGGATGCAATTCAGTGCTTGTTTGGATAGTTGATCGGCAACATGGTTAAATATCCTGTGAACATATATGAAGTTGAGTATTTGAAAAGTAGCTTGCATCATTCTGATTTTCTCTTGCTATGGCTTAAAAGATAAACAATTCAATTTTGATTTACCTTTTATCCAATCAATAGTTGATTTGGAGTCACCAGGGATCATCAATCTGTTTAAGGACAACATGAAAGCAATATGTAACAATCCTCATAAACCTTGAAGTTCAACTTTCATATTGAAGTTCAACTTTCATATTAGATCCTTCTCCTTCAGCAAAATATGCTTTGTAAGAATGGACACTGCTGAGAAATAGTCCAATACCACACATGTTTCCCGAGGCTGCACCATCGAAAAACCTAATTGGTGAATCATCAAAATAAATTAGGCTTAATTAATTAATGTATAGGAGTAGCACATGCTCTTATAAATATTTTTTGAGAAATAAAATTCTTCGAAAAATAATACATCGACATAGGGATCCTCATCTTTTGTAATTACTTGATGGATTTGTTTTAGGCCAAGATAATTCAAGATCGCCTACAATTCACGTCCATCGGTTGATTGGAGTAAGAATATTTCTTGGTGGCTACAATATTAAGGTGAAGGTGCATCTCGAGGAGCTGGGAAAAGTCTGAAGCTCTTCAGACTGGATATATTGGAAGAAGCGCAGTTTCTACACTAGCATTGACCGCTGTGATCGTTTTTTCATGTGGCCAAATCTCTAGAACTTTTACAGCGCGTATAAATAATAGAAAAATATTTGTGAAAATGAGGAGATCTCATCAAATAAGAATTCTTGTAAACAAATAATCTTTAAACATGGAATTGCCTGACCGCTGTGATGGTGTTTTTCATGTGGCCAAATCTCCAGAACTATTACAGCGCGTATAAATAATAGAAAAATATTTGTGGAAATGAGGAGATCTCATCAAATAAGAATTCTTGTAAACAAATAATCTTTAAACATGGAATTGTGATGGTATTTTTCATGTGGCCAAATCTCTAGAACTATTACAGCGCGTATAAATAATAGAAAAATATTTGTCGAAATGAGGAGATCTCATAAAACAAGAATTCTTGTAATTAAAGAATCTTTAAACATGGAATTGGTATTCGTGATTTTCTCATCATATGCAATACAGGAATTGTTCTGTGTAAAATGCCATATTTTTTCTGTAACATTTCATGTTTCCCCGAGCTTGTAATTAATCATAAAATATGATAGGATTACCATGCTAAGGCATGTAAATGTATTAGTGTTTGATTTGTCAATAATTGACTGTGGGGGAGAAGCCTTGAAAGTACTAGCCATGATATCACTAGAGGAAAGAATGTGAAAACTATAAGAGAGGGTTCATTATATCAAATAACCGAAAATTTCCTTTGATGGGGGTAATAAATCCCCTTTGGATCCCAAAGAGAGAAACAAGTTAATGAAGAAAGGACCAGTGGTTGAATTATCAACAACTCCTATGAATGGAAGCATGATCTGACTACAAAATGTCAGCCCGAAGTACCACTAGGTATGACAGACCAAGCTGACCGGAGTTCCCTTCTGACAGAAGGAACAAGATAGGTCGAGAACCATCTTGGGGAAAAGATATAAGAAAATTTGTAAGGAGAATGCGGGAGCTCCCCAACAGATTAGGAACATAAGGCCATGAGCTTGATGCCAAGTGAACCTCTGATAAACATTGCCCAGGGCCATAACAGAGAAAGAAATCTCTAAAAGTTTGTAGAGAACAGAACCCGAGTGGAAGCTGAAACAAAGAAAGAATCCTTGAGAACTGCGAGAGTTCCCTGGTGATATCATGACTTGGCACGGGGGTGGCCAAAGTGCTAAGAATAGATAAGGTGGCCAGAGTGGAAGGACGAACACCCACAGTCAGTTAGTTGGCTACCACATGTAATAGATAAGTAATTGCATATCTTTTGTATTTAAGTGGTGCTGTGAATTAAAGTTGGATATCCTATGAATGTTGCAGGGATGGATATGTTTTCTTAATGATTTATACTGTATCCTTTTTGTGTCTGCTTGATTGTGTAATTAGGCAAGTAGGAAATTGTATGAATTGGATGTGTTTTTATACTCTTAAATGCTTGCGTCCTGTGGTGGCTTAAGCTAGAGCCACGAACTGTGAGTTCGTTGACTGTGGGTATAGTTTCATGTATGCAAGTCGACCCTCCTAGTCATTTTGAGTCCCTTGGAGGACAGAGTTTGTTAAGCTCGGGAGAGGTAGTGTAGATATGCATAGGCTCTCTACGAGGCAAGACGAGACCGAGAACCACTTAAGTTCTAGACTTGATTAAGGAGCGCAAGAGTTGTGCAGAAGACCCTTCTAAGTGTTAAGTTCAGGAGAAAGAGTACAACGCTCTTAAATCCTTCATAACTGATGAAGCTCAGGAAGGATAGCAAGATTCAAGTATCAAAAAGGAATATCCTTTTGTTTGGAAGATGAATGGACGAGACCTTTCGGGAGGATCTAAGGATCTATCGGGACCCACCCTAACCATCAGATCTGTGACCTTACTATTCCTATAGGGGTGATCCACCAGATTCAATATGTTAGGAAAAGCTTCCAATCCTGTGTATTAGGATTTGAAGTTCGTGCGATGGGAGAATCACACGTTGGTGCGACTAAACCTCTAAAATTCGAAGTCGCGATGTGATTTCGACTGTAGATCCAAGCATATATCGGGACCCACCTTAACCGTCGGATCTGTGAGTGCGGAGTTCACATGATGGGAGAATCATGTGTTCGTGCAATTAAAATTCTAAAACCCGAAGTTACGATGTGATTTGGACCATTGGATCGAGGAAGGTTGTGGACCGTCGATCCGATGCGAGCAGATTAATGCAAAGAGTACATGGGAATTTGAAATTCCCTAAGGACCAAGCTCAGAAGAGACTAGCGCTTTTCAGATGCACAGATGAGGTCCAAGAGGTGACCTTGTTTCAAGTTCGTAAGTTCTGGAGGGAAAATGAAAGTCGAGACCCATACATCAAGGGTCGCATGAAGTAAATCAAAGGTTGAGACCTTCGAAACATCTAAAATCTTCCAAGTCAGGGAAGAGAGAGAAATCTCAAGAGGAGGAGCAATAGTGACCGTTAGATCAAGAATTGTGAAAGATCTAGATCGTTGGGATCCACGTCCAGACAATTAAAAGAGACCGCAAGAGGAGATTAGATTTGGGCTTTCAGATCTGAGCGTGACGACCAACATTCGTTGGATCCCAAGGAAAGTGCACGAGGCCTAACCCTTTGAAAGTGCACATGAGAGTGGACTTGCGGAGTCTCGAAGTTCCGAAGTCAATCAGAACCGTCCATCATTAAGGTTGATACGTGGCCTAAGATCCACAACTTCGGAGGGTTGTGGACAAGGAGGAGGACGAATAGCTGAAGAAAATCCTGGCCATTGATCGCCAAGGGGATACATGTCAGGAGATCGTATATTTCGGGTAAATGCACTTTGGAAGGAAACGAGTGCGTAGAAACATGAAACTCCTGAAATCCGAAGAGCTGAAGTAGATCTTGTCCGTCGACCGATAGGAGATACGTGTCGATAGATCAGAGACTTTGGGGAAAACTATTTCAGAGGTTTCCAAGTGAGGAGTGAGACAAACTCTTGAAGCCTCGAAAGTCGAAGATTCAAAGCGCCGAAGTGCCGAAGAGTCAAAGCGTCGAAGAGCCAAAGGTCTCTAGACCGTTAGATCTAGAGAGACATGTGGTGATACATCGCAAGCTTCGGGTAAATTACATTGGAGTTTCAGTTGAGAATTGAGATTCCTGAACCCCGAAGACCCGAATTGAATCTAAACCACTAGATCTAGAGGGACGCGTGGTGATGGATCGTGGACTCCAAAGAAATATGTTCGAGAGTTTTCAGTTGAGATTTGAGACTCCCGAAGTCCGGAGAACCGAAGAGCCGAAGTAAATCTAAACTGTCTGATCATCCAAAGTAGGTTTCAGTTGTCATATCATCCGAAGTAAATCTCAAGCATCAGATCATCCAGGGTGAATCTGGACTGTTTGATCCGAAAGAGACATGGCATAGATCGGTGGATTCCAGGTAAAGTACCAAAGTAATTCATAGCCATCATATCAAGAGGACAGGTGGCATAAATATGTAGATTTTGGGTAAAGACCCGAAGCAAGCCTCAATCATCTGATTCAAGTGGACATGTGATAGGAATCCTCTTACTTCAAGGGGAAGTGAAGTTTGATATTTGAGATCTCAGAAGTCTAGAGACCTGAAGGAAATCTCGATCATTGATCGACAAAAGGGGTCGTGGGACTGTTGATCTAGTTGAAAGGTCAAACCCTCAAAGTAGAGGTAGAGCCACTGATTGAGAAGGATAGGTGTCCACAAATCGTTGACTCCGGAAGATTGACGTATGAAAGAAAGGAAAGTTTGAGACTTTATAATTCTAAAGTTTGAAATTCCAAAACAAATCACAGTCGTTGATTTGCAAGAGGTTAGATCTGATCCACATCTGTGAAAGGGATATATTTGAGTCATCAGTTTAGAGGCACCGTCAATATTGTGAGATCAATGGTCCTGTAGCATTGTAGGGATCGAATATGTGTGAAATTTAAAAAGTTTAGGGAGGGTCGCAATCCAAACCATGGTTTTGAAGAAAGAACACGTGGAGGCTCGAGGAGAAATGCAGGCTGAAAGGTAGTTTGATTTCAAACCACCTTTGTCCATGCCCACAATTGTGTGTTTGCGTAAGGTTATCGCCCAAGGTCACCTCAAGGAGGGGCTTATCAGAAAAGGGGCTAGTGCCCAAACTCAGATATTTCTCAAGCACGAAGGGAAGGTTGAGGGTACCATTAGACCTTCACCCAGAAGTCTAAAGGGTTTGTTTTTAATTACAGAGAAAGACTATCAGGGTTTCAGAGAGTCGTTGGATTCAGAATCAGAGATCCTTGACCGGGAGGTCGGACTAGTTCCTCGACTTCCCAAATTAGAAACCATGGATGGAGAATCTTCCCTTTAAGAAAAGAGATAATTTTTATGCCCCATCGTGAGTGTGTTACAAATTGGTATCAAAGCATGGTTACAAAACTTGGCATGCTTGGGCTCATGTACGAGTCACATAAGGAGGTATTGTCATCTGCATTTACTCCTTGAGGAGAAGGACTATAGATTGAACCTATGATTTTGGGAATTCTTGTTGAATTTAAGCAGGAGAATTTCTTTAGCCCTTTGTCAAAGTGATAACTACTCTTACCGGAGTAGGGATATGCTAATTAACATTTATAATAATACTTGAATGTGGATAGATGAAGGTGGAAGGGTTCTATCAAGAGCAGTTGAAGCCCAAAGGATGGATGACCTAGTGTTCGTAACACTGCTTCTAAGCATGGGCAGTTGGAACTTTAGGCACTCATGATGGTAGATTATATAATGGTCAATAGCTTTGTGGGCTTAAAGGAATCGGATAGGATCAGGTAGGATCCCTGACAGTTATAGTTACTACTCTATATTAAAATCGGAGTATATAACTCCTCATGACCAGAGAAAAGTGAGATGGGTAAAACCCTATGGAAGCTGAGGCAAGAAGGTTTTCTTGCTAGACATTGTCGCATAAAGAGGAAAGTGACCCTAGTTGGTTATTGCCTTGAGAAAAGGCAACATCAATACAAGATATGAGTGCGAGATTAGTCCTGTAAGTTACTAAAATCTCAAACTAAAGGACACTAATGAAGAAATTAAACTATCAAGTGAATGCATGAGGTAAAAAGGTGCAAGATATGCACCTAATTATACATGAATGTGTATACATGATCATAAGGATGATTGAAAGATCCTTGGAAAAGGGATATAGAAGCCTGATATGTCCATGTGCGTGAATGACATGGAAAAAGTGAAAGCAATAAGCTAGCATGATGAATACTTATATGTGTTTAATTATGCTTGAGTACATGGGTTTAATGCATTATGGAGCTTTCTAATATGAAGCCTGATAGTAATACTAGTTAGGTATGAATGATATTAAACATGCAAGTGATGAACAAGTATGATGTAAGTCAACAAAACCATAAAATGTATGGATACATAATTTGGGTACATGAAAAATATGCATACTTATATTTCTTATGGGATATTTGGTAAACTATTGAAGCTAAATCATGATTGAAGCCATCACAAATAGTGATGGATATGCAATAAGGAAGTTGTGTGCTGAAGGAGTTCCCTGTAGAGGAACTGTGTGAAGACTCTGTCAAGAAAACAAAGTCACAACCTTAATGATTGCTAAGAATTAAGTAGTGAGCCACAAGATTATATATATATATATATACCAGAATCCTGGATTACATTTTGAAAAACATCATGTAATGAATAGAAGACTAATAATGAATCTTGACCATTCTGATAATCAGACGGTAACATGCAGGATGCACAAGTTAATGATTCATTATGGGCAAAATATTTTGCTATTAAAGCATGCTGATGTATCCTAAGAGTTAGGACGATCCTAGCCAAGGGTTGCTTAGGAAAAGAGTAGAAAGATCACAATAAGTAAAGGGGGAGAAAAGGAGGAACACTTTCCTCACCCTAAGAACCCTAAATTGTTTAACAGAGCCATAGGATTAAAAGAAAAGTTGTGGAAAATGGTATAGTTGGTAAAAGGAAAGTAAACCCCCTGAGTATGATTAAATGAATAAATGAGTATGTTTAACTGAATAGACTTGGTTGAAGACATGATTAAGAAAAGGCACTGAGGCCTTAGAGATAACTCGACTGGGCTAAAAAGTCCCAGGCGGTGTAGAAAGAGTTGGAAGAAGGGGAGAGTTCTCAATTCTTTCCTTGTTGAGTACTATGTTTTCTCTTGGATGAGAAATATTGTATGCTAATGAAAGTAAAAAGGTTTTGACACCATAGTGATAAGGATTGTATTGCTTAAGATACAATCGAAATTTGTTTGTGTTTCACTTATGGAAAAATTTGAGGATAATGTGATGAAGTGCATAAATATATGCTAGGACATTTTGAATATGTTTTATGAATTCAAATGTTATGATACATGCATTTGGTTTAATATTACCACTAATGTAATTGTGACTATGATGATGCATTCTATGTATAGAAAGGAATTGGAGCTATTGAGGAAGACAATTACCGATGATGGGAAAACTAAAGTAAAGGATGACCAGGAGAAGGTTGCGGTGGAAAGATTGTTGACAGGGCTATAAAAGTCCCCATAAAACACTGTTGATGAGGTAAAAATCAGAAAGAGGGTGCTAGTAGCCAAGAACCAATATAAATATATTCTTGCCTATGTGGCACAAGGTATGAAGGGATTTGGTAAGAACCCCTTCTGAAATATTTTATTGTCTTAGTGTTATGCATGAACTTTTGAAAGGTAGTTGTATGCCTTGGATACTCAAGTAAGGTATGATTCAGGAAGGAGAACCTGAATGATAGAGGTATGAACCTCTGGTAGTAAACACTATTTGTAACCCTTGGAAGAATTCATGAAATGATATGTCATGAATGCATTGACCAATCAAGGAATGCTTGAATAAATTCATGTGAAACTTTTGAGTTCATGTGTACTGATTTAGGATTGTGATCGGCTTATAGTAGGCAATATGGTCCTACTGTAAGAATGAAAGAAAATGAATAAGCCATATGAGGAAAATGTTGGTTAAATTCCAACACACCATGGCCAAGAACCAGTCATAAAGTGTGACGAAGTTGAAAACAATGCAAGAGTGCATTGGGTATGAATGTGGCCATGAATAATTGGCACATTTGTTAAAATCCTTTGAAATGTTGAATTTCGTTTTGAAAGGTTCGGTATGTTGAAATGAGGCATAGGCAAGGAATGGGATTCCCTTTCTATGTTTATATAGATGTGATGAACTGTTAGTATGCATGGTTTTGAATATAGATATATAAACATGGATGCATGAGAGACTAACAATTTGTTTGTCTATGTAAAGAATGAATTGTAGGGAGGAAAGAGGTCTTGGATATGGAAACGTTGTAAGCCCATAAGGAAGACCAATTTCTTATTGATCCAAACTGCTATGGGAAGGAAAGTACCATAATTATGAATCTGGTTCCTGTGCAGAACAAATATGGAAATAAAATGTGGAATTGGAAATCTATAGGTGACAGATTTACAATAAAATATTGAATTTAAAATTTTATGATGTCTCATGAATTTTTGTATACCTGTGATATAGGTGAAAGGGAAAGATCTGCGAAGAAGTGAGGAGATAAGAAACTGAGCTCTCGGGTTCGAGGGAGAACTGTGAGAAAGAGTATAATATGATCACATGAAATAGAGATTGACTCGGGAGAAGGAGAGTAACCTTTGTCCCTATCTATGATTGAGTCGGGAGAAGGAGAGTAACCTTCGTCCCTAAATATTTTTGTTCTAGGAGAAGAAGAGCAACCTTCTTCCCTATCTATTACGGAACCTAGAGAAGGAGAGTAACCTTTGTCCCTATCTATTATGGTACCTAGAGAAGGAGAGTAACCTTCATCCCTATCTATTACAATACCAAGAGAAGGAGATTAACCTTCGTCCCTGTTGATCACTATAATTGCTTAATCAATTCAAACAATCAAGTGCTACATAAATTGTCAACCCAGGGAAGTCTGTTTATTTCAAAGGTAACCACGCACTATATATGCTCAATTCCAAAAGCAACTTAGAGTTGTAGTAAAGGAAACTATATTAATCACACTTGCCTTGAATAAACTGAAGTTCTGACTTGAATTACAGGAAAGCAACCTACCTGTTGCAGAGCTTAAAGAGATGATTAATTGAAAGAATCCTGGATTACATTAAAATAACAATTGCAACAGTAAAGAACAACTATTCTGTAACCGGAGAATAGGACTCTATTCCCAAGCAGGAACTCCAGCACCTTGTTTCCGATTAACACACTTTCATGAAAACATTAATGTGTAGAAGGCTAACTCTATCTAACAGAGAACATGACCCTTAATCCCTTCCATTAAGCAGGAACCTTTAGTACCAGCCTCTTATGAGCACACTTGTGAAGATAACTGAAAGCTAACTAATTCTACAGAGAACAGGACCTTCTAATCCCTTCCATTAGGCAGGGACCCTTAACCCAGTCTCTAATTAGCACACTTGTGAAAATAACTGAAAGCTAACTAATTCTACAGAGAACAGGACCTTCTAATACCTTCCATTAAGCAGGGACC